>JAWQFJ010024501.1:0-2500 GCA_034096865.1 Theodoxus fluviatilis | reverse complement strand
AAGAAATTTAGAAGAAAGAAGAAGATAGGAAATGAAAAGGAGAAGAAATGAGAAAAGAAAAAAAAGGAAGAAGAAAGCCAAGAAAGGAAAAAACTAATCCGAAAGCTAAATGGAAAGACAGCAAAAGATAAGAAAGAAACATAAAAAGAATAAGAGAAAGAAAAAAATAAAGAAAAAAAAAAATAAAAAAAAATAAAAACAAAAAAAAAAAAAGAAAAAAAAAGAAAAAAAAAAAAAAGAAAGAGCAAAACGATAAGATATATTGAGTACCACTGCGTGCTACTGACACATTAGTGACAAATGATGTACAAACAACAAGTTGGACGTCTCGACAGACCCGACAGACAGAGAGAGACGGGGCCACCCGAGGCGCAGTATCGACACTAGCAGCTAGGAAACAGACAGACAGGAAGACAGACACAGACAGACAGACGCAAGACAGACAGACAAGACAGACACGACAGACACGAGACCGAAGCCCGGCTCACCGCAAGACCGTACAACGTATAGCACCTGCCTTAAGCCCGGGGCCCACGGACCTAGACAACTCAAAAACCAAACTCTAGAGGTCAGAACAATCACGCACCACGACTCGATCACAACACAACAGCAATCAAGTATAGTGATCCACCGTTCTAGTCACGTTCGACTGCCACAAGACCGCACAGCACTCCGCACTACCTACAACACCGAGGCACATCCACTACAAGAGCACACGACGCAAACCATGCAACAACCCCTCGTCCTTTCACGACACATCTGAGTTCAACCCCGACCTTCTGCGCCTAAATCATACTACAATCCCCAACCACCTAAACCTCGACCCCACACAAAAAGCGAGCACACAGGGGGAAGGGAGAAAGAGAGAAAGGGGAAAGCAAAAGACTCACGACACAGCTTGGCAGTTGGTGGGGTGGGGCACCGAAGGAGAGGAATGGTACACGGTGCAGCCTACGGACACGAGAAAGCATCTAGTAATCAGCGATTAGTGCGCAGCTGCATCCCTCGGCACACCACTGGGAGTCTAGTTGAAGCTTTCACTGCGGCTGGAAGGGTATGGCTAGCCACTGGTGGGACGTTCACGTAAAAGAAGGTTAGCCAGGACAAGGTACAGTGCAAGTTGGCATGTGTGGCAAAGCAAGGAGGGAAAAACGCCCCAGACCGAAACTCGCTGTTTTGGAAAAAAACATGGCCCAGATAAGTGTAGACAAGCATTCAGTAATAGCACCCAAGATCGATACAGCCAATCAATTGAGGAAGATAAGAGGTATGCACGGGAATAGAGTGTGTTTGGTTCATGGATGATTGAGAAATTATTTAAAGGTTATTCTCGGCTACATCGATGACCTTGGGGCCTTTACACTGATCTCTCAGAAATCCTATAATAAAGCTACATTTCAACTTACACTGACGTTTCTAACAAATGTCGTGGAGGTGAAATGTATATCTAGTAAGCTGTCAGGAGAGAGGGGCGGATACGCCCCTGCCCCCCCCGCGTCCAGGTAATGCTGAGACTAACATCCAACTAAAAGCACATAATTACACGCAAAGTCACAAGAGTCATTTCCCGTGGGTCAAAATAAAAAACTTCATTCTGCTAAATTATTTCAACGCTCCTTGCCCTGTTGTGATAGCCAGCAGACATGATCTCGTGACGTGTGTACTATGAGGTTACTACACCTCCTCCTTCAGTCGCGAGCATGCAGTTTGGAAGATGGTGAGACCCTGTGGACTATGGCGGAGAGATGACAAAGTAAAGATGAGAATGAGACATGAACTATGATTATAAGATAATGATAATGGGAAGAGAGATACGAGTAGCAGTTGGTCTCTTTTACTCCAATTATCAGCGATTGTGACGACCGACAGACGACGACGACGACGACGACAACGACCGACGACGGACGACGGACGGACGTGGCGACGTGACAGACGATGATGAAGTGATGGAGTGACCGATGATGATGAGTGATTGATTGACGAGATGACTGCCTACGTAACTGTGTAATGATTACAAAGGGCTACTGACATATCATCGGGACAATGAGAAGAAGGGTGTGGTGGTGTACGTGTGTGTGTGTGTGCGCGTGCGACGCGTGGTTTAGGTCGCACGTGGTGCATAACGTATCTGTGTGATCGGTATATGAGAGACGTCATTGTTTTGCCCAGACGCGCGCTTTTCCTCGTTTAGAACTGGAAAGAGAGAAAGATACACAAGAGGGTAGGAAGGGGTGCTGGTGGGTGGGGCGGGGTGGGGTGGGTGGAGGGGGGGGGCGGAGGGGTGGGAGGGCGGGGGATGGTGCGAACCCACCCACAGAGCAGGCCAGGGCCAGGACAGCCCGAGGGCCAGGGAATAGTGACGGTTCCAGGGGCCCTTGCTGACTCCTATCGCCCCCGGCCACAATTCCCAGACGACGGAGAGTGCGCGCCCTGTAGAACCCACTTGACCAAATGGCACTGACCGTCTACCATTACTGACTGGCTGCACTAGGACACTCCA
>JAWQFJ010024499.1:12500-28474 GCA_034096865.1 Theodoxus fluviatilis | reverse complement strand
GATTTAATCCATTTTCCCTTTTTTTATAGTATTCTCGTTTCTTTTGTCATGAACTAGTCATATTAAAGAATATCATTAATGCTCATGGTGTCATGTCAACTATACGAGCCTTGAGTTGAGAGTGTGAGAGAATTAATTAGTGACACCCTCCACGTATATACCCCTAGACCAAGAAAAGAAAGAAGAATTTACAAATTGAGTAAATTACAGTGGAAGGTCAGTCACACCTGTGTTCTGATTATTAATGTCCTCCCTTGCGTGGAAGTCAAGCAGATCCTTACCAGAAAGAAGGGTTTAGCCTGAGGCCCATGCATGATGACTATTTTTTCCAGGGACATCTCTGTTTTGTTGCTGAGGAAGGGAGAGCGAGGGAAAAGCCGGCGCACTTTGTGGCCTACGGCCAGACTTGGGCACTTCCTGGAAAGAAAGATTGAAAAATGACTTCAAGGGCAGCAGCCTGTGCTTTTCAATTTCTGCGGCAATTGTCTTTTTTCTCTCTCCTACCACTCTCAGCACTTTTACCTATAACAACATCATTATCATCGGCACCAGAAGCAGCATCATAAGCATTATCTGTTATAAATGTAGTGACAATGCTCTCACTTGAAAGATTGTGACAATAATGCCTCATCATCATCGTCTATTTTGTTGTTACCACCACCACCACCACCACCACCTCCACCACCACCACCACCACCACCATCATCATCATCATCATCATCATCATCATCATCATCATCATCATCATCATCATCATAAAAATGTTCATTACCATAACCATGGTCCATAACCCGCCCATCTCTCTGTGTAAGCTCTCTAAGGATTCCATACAGGTGCAGCAGATGAGAATGGAACTCACCACTGCAAGTAAAAGTCAGGGCTGGCACTGATCTTCTCCTCAAAGCCAGGGTTCCACAGTGCCTGGATGGAGGTCATCCAAGGAAGGTTGGTGCGCCATCGAAGACTGGGGATATCCAGTCTGTTCCCAACATCCTTCACCACCCCTGCCACCTCTCTCCACCCAACTACCTTGGGCAGATGCCTCTGTGATAAGAGAAACAGCACAAAATGGCGCTGAAGTTTTGAGCAAATACTTGTATCACGATGCTGACAACTGATTGTGTAGAATGACTGAAATCCAGAACAGGTTATGTAAGCAGCCTTGTTCAGAAACTCTGGTGAGAATTGCTCACGCTCAGGAATAAAATATACATATGGTCACAACTTTGCTTACTAGTGATTCTCCCTTAGGATTGCCTCGAACATCAAAAGTTATAGCTTCTATTATTCTTATTTCCTTTTACAGGCAGGGGGCGGTCCCAAAACAAAAGCTAACATTCTCCCATCACCAGGACTGGACTTTGATCATTTAATTATAATTCATGTTTCCTGTTGCCCTCCTGCAAAACAGCTCTCTTTGAGAGCCATAAAAGAGGAAAATTCTTCCACTTATGCCTTTTCATTAAATGAAAATTTTCCTTGGGATAGTCCTGATAGAATGATAGTAGAAATGAAGACATACAGCAGTGAATGTGACCAAAAATTTCAAGGAGTCAAACATTTTATGTCATAATGTATCTCATCAAATGATAATTTTTCGAAGAACACACTCAGTTATTTATTTAGGGGGAAGTAGGGCATGACAATTTTACATTTTTTAAGTAGAACATTCATAAAATTCATATTCTGTTTCATAAGTTTGTGGATTTAAAGTCTGCCTCAAAGAAATATAGAAAACAGTTGTAAAATCTGAGTCATAACTTTCTGTCAGCACTACACGTATCATTTTCATAGATAAAATTTACATTAACATTTAAAAAATCAATCTCCCTAAAAATATTTCTTCCTTTTATGGTCAGTATAATAGATAAGCTTGGAGGATAAACCAAGTATTATTCCATCCTATTATTTTCTATTGTGTTATATTGTGTTGTGTTGTACTGTATCACATTGTATTGTGTTGTACTGTCTTGTACTGTACTGCATTGCATCATACTGTATTGGGCCATAAAAGAGGGGACAACTGGGATGGATTGAAGGTAAGGGAATGGATTAGGGTGAGAACAGAACTGTTTAAAGTGATGATCTACATATTCATGAGGACAAACAACATATGAATTCTTACTTGCAGTAGCAGCGGCTGTGACAGATCTTTCAAGTCCAAGGAGCTCTTACTATCATGGCCCTTCACTGCTGTTATTCCATGGCAAGAAAGACACTCGCTCAGGTCTGGCTCTGTGAAGAGGGGGTTCTTCACCAGACACAGTTCTTCATGGTAATCTAGACAACAGCAAATTACACAAATAAGGGCATCCATCACCAATGATGAAAGAAGACGGTTTGACAAAGGGAGAGACAACAACAACAGTGTTTAAATGTAGTTACCACATGTATATATTCATAGTGGATGCCTCCTTCCCTGCGCTTTAGTATAATCTCATATGTCATGTCCATCTGTTCCAAAACATCACACAAAGAGAGAGGAAAAACCCTTGCATCTCATGACAATACTCACATGCAGAAGTGGGAATTCATCATTGTGTGAAAAATATATTTGAAGGTATGATACTGATGTAATTTACTGTGATTTATCTAAGAAAATATAACTCTAACCACAGCAACCCTAATGAATATTTTCCAGTGTGAATGAGTACAAGCAAACATTTGGCACCTTTGAAGCACAAACATAAATAAATTTGCACTTGTTTTCCATTAAAGTTCAAATGCAAAACAATATCAATGAATCATTACTTGTATTATGCAACAGCTAGTATCATGCTAAACAGCAAACTTTCCTCTTCCATATGGACATGCAACATGATTGTTCTCGTGTGAATATCTCTATTGTATAATCACATATTTTGAGGGGTAGCTTTCCTAAACAAACTTTTTCAATGAACATATCAGTTGGCATCAATTAAGACAAAAAGAAAAACCTCCATGGTTGTACCTACAGCTGACATTGAATCTGCTGTGGATATCCAGAGTTCCACGACGGATCAGGCGCATAACATCGAAAAAGTAAGGTTTAATGATTTTCTGGACACTTTTGAACTGGATGCTCACAGCAAAAACACAGGAGCACGCAACAACACAGCAAAGTGCAATCAAAACCCATTTGCGCCAGCTCGCGCGGGAAGCTTTTCTCCTGTCCTCATTCGGCGTCGCGCCGACTTGTCCTGATTGAAATATGATATTTCCTGCCGCTCCAACATTGCGATTACTTCGTGCCCCTTTCGCGTGCTTCTGTTTTCCAGCAGTGGAGTCTGCTGCAGGTTCGGCTTGTAGCGCGTTCTCTACGCATCTCTTGATATCCGTCTCGGAGAGGCCGCAATTTCTTCCATGTTCTTTCAGTTTGACCACTCGCTCGAGTAAACTCTTCGACGGCCCTGGCATGTTGGCCTGATCTCACCCGAATGACTGAGTCCAAAACACGAGCGTCATTCTCGAGTTGGTTTGTTTGCAGAAGACTATCAAGTTTTCTGCTCGATGGATTGTTTGCATGATGGGAGTTACTTCCCTTTAACACTGGCATATAATATATATATCCATTCTTTCAAACTCTGGAAATGACCTTTTCGCTTTGATCTCACTTCAAAATCATGCTCAATAATTGTAAATACTATTCTGTCACATTGGTTATTAAGATATACGTATGTGCATCGAATAAGGGTATTTCTTCGATCTTTCTAATCGTATTCACTTCCGTGTTGACACCTCAGCAGGAAGGAGACAACCAATATTACCTCCCCCTTGACCACTTCGTTCAGGTAGTAGCCCAACTTGAAGAGCTTGTTTGAGGCCAAGATCGGAACACTTCCATGAACGCATACTCGAACACGCATTTAGGGCAGAAAATTGCACCATGTTTTTACTTTAAACATATCATTCAAGAAGCGAAGATTCGAAGACTGCACTTTACCAAATGCACATAAAAAGAATCTTGGAGATTTCTGGTTGTGATCCATCGTTTTATTATCGATTTAAGCTGGAAAACTCACACAAAAACGGCATCAAGAGAAAATACAATGACAGAAGACGGTTGAAATATTTTTCATCATCCTTATCTCCTCTCCTCTCTCTGTCTCTGTGACTGTCTGTCTGTCTGTCTGTCTGCCTGCCTGTCTGCCTGCCTGCCTGCCTGTCTGTCTGTCTGTCTGTCTGTCTGTCTGTCTGTCTGTCTGTCTGTCTGTCTGTCTGTCTAAAGAAGTTTGAAGGGTTGGGAAGTTCCTGCCAGCCCACCCCCCAGTGCTCTCCCCTCTTGCATGAGTACACGGTCAGCTCCTCAGCCTCTACTCGCTTGTTGAAACCACGTCTTTAGACAGGCGGAGATGGGCGAGCATGCTTTGGGGTTGGACAATGTGCGAGGCGCAGTGCCGTGGTTCTATCACTGGGTTTATTAAAATGTCTAAATCTCTGTCTGTCTGTCTGTCTGTCTGTCTCTCTCTCTCTCTCTCTCTCTCTCTCTTTGTCAAACATACATGTAGGCACGATCATCTACAAAAGATAAAAGTAAAAACAAAATCTATATCTGTGATTTCAAATGTTTAGGATTGAAGCAAGTACACAGCTGCTGAATATGAAGTGACATCTCGAGGACAACAGTATCTTGAAATTTTTTTAACAAGGAAATATAGGTTCTAAAGTATTCTATAATTAGGGTGGTATCTTCAAGTGTGCCCTGAACCCATCGTGTAAAATCATTAACAAGGAAATATATAGGTTCTAAAGTATTCTATAATTAGGGTGGTATCTTCAAGTGTGCCCTGAACCCATCGTGTAAAATCATAACAAATATTGCTTCTGAATCTGATCGTTCAGAAAGTCCACAACTTTATCGGATGCACTCCAACCTGCTACGACTCGCCAGGAAAGGTCGCAGATAATTTTTGACTCCTCCAGACACCAAATAACCTGATCTCAATAAGATTACTCCCAACAAAGCATAATACACACACCGTAGTCAACATGGGTATTGAAGTTGTTCTGTACAGGCTTCGAATAGGCATGTACTATGTGCGACGGACTGCAAGACCCAAAGAATCTAAATACGAAGAAGAAAAAAGGGAAAACTATGCACTACCATTTAGGCAAGCAAGCCAGAGCCAAGTAACTAAGATCAGTGCCTCAAAGGCCAAAGTATATACTTGTTGGCAGTGATCATGTATGCATCCCTCATATCAGTATGTGTCCACGCACCTCGCTCACAGGAAATGAATTTACATGACCTTTCCAAAGACATACTACAACATGGTGATGTAGAAACTAACCCCGGACCTACCTGGGGATATTACTATGAACCACAGGGAGAGGCCTGCCTTGCAAATTATAAAGAATGGACACACTGGACTGAAGAGTACCAAGGAAACCACACAGATCCTGCACCTAACTTTAGGGAAAGACAAAAAAAAAACATGACAGAGGAAATAGAAGGGAAACGACACTCTTGTCGACCTCGAAACAGTTGGCGCCGAGACCTGGACGCCGATGTAAAGAGAACAGGCCACTCTTGGGGACGGTTGGAAAAGATTGCTCAGGACCGGGATGGCTGGAGAACCCTTGTTAGCGGCCTATGCTCCAGGAGGGGTCAAAGGCGTAGATGATGAGATGAGATTAACACTCTTAGGAAAGATATGGGAAACCTTACACAGCTAAGCCAGTGGCTTAGCCATCAAAATAATCTATTGTGGCTAGGCGTACAGGATTTGGAGAGGAGATACCATGCTCAGTGCAACCAACTTGACGAAAGCTACAAACAACTACAACTTGAAAATAACAAGATAAAAATGCAGTTAGGCGCTCTGCAGAGCTGTTTTGAAATGATGGAATACAGGAATAATGATATGGAGAGAAGAATGAAACAAAACAGCGTTCGGATGTTTGGTGTCCCTGAAGATTAAAGGGAAACTTACTGGAGATGTCTTCATAAAGTATTAAAGCATGTGCACGGAGCAATGCCAGACGCAACGTGGACAGAGAGGGACATTATGTCTGTAGAACGAATTGGAAAGAAGAGAAATGCACATCCTAACGATCCTCGACCTATCTTAGTTACATTTTTATCTCTCACAGACAAACTAATACTACTCCAACAGGGGCGAGACCGTCTGAGAAGGAAGGGGATACAGTTATCTGGAGATACCATATCAAGGCAGCACACAACTATGACGAATGGAACTGACCAACACAGCCAAATATTATCTACGGTTCAACACGAACAACAGCAACGCTGGAATGAGAGAGTTGCAGAAAATGCTCAGGGAAGACAAATAAAGTGGAAACAAAATCGAGTTGACAGAACCTGTCCTCGCCAAAGTAAAGGACCAGATAGTATAAAGCATCTCTTCAGTTATACCTCAAACTACCACAAGAAAAAACCTCGTCCTAGAACAACCAGTAACTTAATAACAATACTTGGAAATGAAGACCACAGAAATGCCACTCAAACAAGAGAAGCAAATAGAGATTCTCTACAGCCCGATAGTTACATAGAAACTTCTGAGACAAAATGACACGAAGATGAACCTAAACGATCTCAAACTAAAGCCACATCACAAAAACGATCTCACCATCCCCAAACCTCAAGCGACAAAGATTTCTTTCGCAGGGATCTGTGAAGAAATCCATGACTCCTCCGTACTTACACCGACTGCACAGACTAGAGAAAACAGAATAGACCATGACAGCCTTAACAACACAAGCAGCAGCACTCCAAGTATGAGACGCATCCAGTACAGAACCAACCAGACGACCCGACAGAGCAAGACCCGACATTCCATCCTCAGCTGGTTAAGAGTGGCAGACAGAACCCAGACAGGACACTACAGTGACACAGAAGAAGCACAAAATGAACTGGCTAAGGAATCTCGATACAAAAACAACGTGGTGACAGATGAAAGGAACACTGAGGATCGACCAGACAGTCTATCAAGTGCAGACGAAGTTTCTTTTGTGGGTGATTCTGACGGTGTAGATGACAGGATTCCGGGAAACAAGAACTCTTCACCAACACAGACTGCAGACGTATATGGCGAGGCAGGCTCCGACACAACAATCGGAGTTGTTCGACTTCTTTTACATTAGAGACAGGTGCTCACACCTCATCAACCTGACTACAAAGCCGACGACCTATACCAGGCAATGACACTGAAGAAGTAGGTGAGCCCAATGAATGCCAGTTTGGGCAGAATGCTGTTGGGGCTGGTTTTAACCTCCGTATTGTCTGTTGGAATATAGAAGGTTTCATCTCTAAATTGAATGTACCAGAGTTTATGGAGTACATTTTACTTTTTGACGTTCTTTGTCTAGTGGAAACATTTACAGCAGACAATTTTGACTTCAATGTATATTTTAATGAGCATTGGGTTTTCCATGTCTAGGCTATGAAACTGTCCCATCACGGGTGACGATCTGGAAGAGTAGTTGTAGCAATAAGAAAAAACATTGGCCACACAGTTTTACAAATCCAAAGCAAAGTAGAAAATATGATAATAGTAAGATTTTCAAATTATAATATGAAAGATTTAATAATGATTTGCGTCTATATACCGCCGTTAGATTCTCCATACTATATTGGAAAGGAAGCAAAATGCAATATCCTGTTGATCGAAGACGAACTCCTTCGTATACAAGAATTACATCCTGAAGCCGAGATACTAATTTTAGGTCACCTCAATGCCAGAACTGGAACATGGAATATAAACGAAATTGATGATGATGAATGCATGAATATGCACAGTAACCTCAGTATAAAAACTAAATTCCGTCACACCCAAGATCTAAAAACAAACAAATTTGGTGAGATCCTTATCAATCTATGCAAAATCTTTAACTTGTACATTTTAAATGGAAGTGTCATGAGCGACGAAGAAGGTAAATTTACTTACTTGTAACATGGAGAAAGGGTAATAGACGACTGTCTGGTGTGCTTGGACGGCTTTCAAAGTGATGTTTCTTTCAAAGTAGGCAGCCAAATTCATTCTGACCATATGCCGATTGAGATAACTTTAGGTAAAGTGATACATAAACATACACATGTCCGCCAACAGAAAACTCTTACCAAAATAGTCTGGGAAGAGGACAAAATCCAAGAAGTTGTAGACAACCTGAATACCCCAGAATTTCGTCTAAGCATAGAAAAATCATGTAAAATGATAGATACTGACATGGAATTAGCCGTGCAAATAGCTACCCAAGAAATGCTTGCTAAAGCAGAATGCATGCGTCGTACTGTAAAATCGAATTCTTATAAATTCCGCGGAAGTACCAATGGTATGACATCGACTGCAAACAAGCCAAAATAAAAGTCAAACGAGCACTATTCCTATACAGGCATTTAACGTCTAAAACAGACAAGGATATGTATATCCAACTCAGAAACAATTACAAAAGAATCACATGAGAAAAGAAAAAAGAATTTCAAATGACAACAAGCCAGAATCTGATTAAAGATCAAAAGAACTCTCTTGCCTTCTGGTCTAAGATCCGCCAGCTTAATTTTTAAAAAGCGCAGCTGCCAGCTATTGGACTAGAAACATGGAAAAGCTACTTCCAGAACTTGTTAGGAGAAGTCAGGTGTCCCACAGCGGCTGCCCCCTCTATTGCAAACCAAGATAGAACAGTGACCATTGAAGAACTTGATGCTCCAAGAACAATGGAAGAAGTTAAACTTGCAATTAAAAATGTGGGCAGCAAGAGGGCTCCTGGGCTAGACGAAATATCAGGGGATTACCTTAAAGTAGCTTGCAGTCAGATACTGCCCTTTCTCCATAAGTTATTCTGTGTAATGTATGAGAAACAGTACTTTCCCAAAAGCTGGAGCCAATCAGTGATAATTCCAATCTATAAAGCAGGGGACAAACAAGACCCCCAGAATTACAGAGGTATATCCCTACTTAGCACAATGAGTAAACTTTTCTCTTCCATTTTAACTAGACGCCTCCAAAATTGGAGTGAAGAAAACAATAAGTTTGGCACAGAACAAGCAGGATTTCGAACAGACCATTCCACAATTGATCACACATTCACACTTTATTCAATCGCAGTGAAGCATGTTTATGGCAGTGGCCGAGGAAAGCTCTATGCTGCTTTCGTGGACTACAGAAAAGCTTTCGATTCTGTAGATCACGCATGCCTTTGGCAAATTCTTAAGAAAATAGGAGTATCAACTAAATATATTAATATGATCAAAGCAATGTATTCCAATATGCAAGCGTGTGTTAGATGGGACCTCGCATTGTCGGAATCTTTTGAATGCCCGGTTGGCGTAAAGCAAGGCGCAACTGAGAGTGCGATAATATTTTCCCTATATGTCTCACATGTGGCTTACTATACGTCCGCAAACACGGAAAGCATGGGATACAGATGCTACCTGGCATAGCGGAAATATATTCCTTCTTATTTGCTGATGACATAGCACTCCTATCCACCACTCCAATAGGATTAAAATGTCAGATCAATAACTTACATGTGGTATCAAAAAAACTTGGTCTAACTGTCAATACTGACAAGACCAAGATAATGGTTTTTCGACGTGGGGGACACTTGGCACGAGGTGAGAGGTGGAGTCTAGGCAGTACAACTCTTGAAGTTGTTAATTCATATAAATACTTATGGTTCGTCTTTACAACAACATTGTCCATTGAAACAGCTCTCAACAACCAAGCAGTTAAAGGCAAGCAAAAAACTATTCAGTTGCTGAACCCATGTGGCGCATCCATAGTCTCAATACATGTGTGTACTTTAAATTATTTGATGCCCAGATATTGCCTTCTCTTCTCTATGGTGCAGAACTATGGGGTCTTACAGGCCGAGACAATAGAGAAAAGAAACATTTCTTTGCCTGTAAGCGATTCCTGAACGTAGATGCAAGATCTCCCAACACTATTGTATTTGGAGAGACAGGTAGATATACTTTATTTGTACATTCTGCCATTAGAGCCATAACATATTGGTTGAGGCTGTGCAAGATGCCAGCAGACAGGCTCCTAAAGCAAGTGTTGCTCTCTTCTCTTGCAATATCCTGATGTACGGGGATTCTCCTGGCTTGCGCTAGGAAGTCGAAGTGACAGACACTGGTGGTCGTTTCCAATAAACTTTATTCACGCACTGATCGCTACAGTGGTGAAAATCAGCCAGCAGCAATTCGTAGCAGCTTCACTCTGCACACAATACAGCAGAGGCTCGCTTCTCACACAGGATAAGCTCTCACCTTATCTCAGTTGTATCTGCTGCTCTCCCCCACTCTCGCTTTCTCGCTCCTTATATACATTTACACACATTCCATAAACTACCAGTACAATATCGAATTTACCCCCACACTCGAGTGCTCGATGCAACTGACATACTGTGTCACAACAAACTAATTTTAGCGCAACTGGGTCGGGAGTCGGTCAATGACCTGACCGACACACCAAAACAACTGCGCCTTCAACACTGCGAGCATAATCGAGAATCTTCACAACACAAGCGTATATTATGCTGACCTCTGCAATATGCAAAAATAACTGGTTTAATACTGTAGAGAAGCTTCTGTCAAAAATGGGTTTTGCATATGTCTGGAAAAGCGGCGGTTCTGCAAATGAGAGAATCTTTCTGAGAACTCTTCATCAAAGACTTCGAGACTGCTTCTACGAAGACTGGTTTTTCAGGCTAAATTATAGTGATCGTTTCTCTGTATACAGAAGATACAAAAATACCTGTAAATTTGAATGCGAACATTATCTGAATGATATTAACATAAAGAAATTTAGAGATGTCTATATTAGGTTTAGATTTGGGCTCTGTGAACTAAACACAAACAAGTGATACAAGAGTGATGAAGCATCAGATATAAATTGTCCATTCTGTAGAAATGAAGCAGAGAACGAGGAGCATTTTCTGTTTGTAACACATATCGCGAAGAACGAAAGAAATACATAGAAAAACATACAACGAGAAACAATCATATGAGACTGACAAAATTGCTGGACAGTAATAACATCAGGAAGGTGAGAGATGTTGCAATGTACATTTTCTATGCTTTGAAACTGCGCAACCAAATGGTTGAAATGATATCAGACCCTGTAGATATGTGATGCTGTACATACATTCTTCCACTGTTACTTCATAACTCAACGAAAACGTGTACATACAGGTATATGTTCATTAAACATGAACACTAGTAAAAAGCAACTGTAAATACTTAAAAATCCAACTCCACGTTATATAAATAATCAGGTCTCCTTTACACTTTTCCATTGATTCATCACTGTACATTATAACTTCGATGCCGTTTAAAAAGTGCACATATGAATATAATCGTGTAATTTTATACTGTGGGTCGTCGGCCGAAATAAAGATGAAGTCTGAAGTCTCTCTCTCTTTGTCTCTCTCTGTGTCTCTCTCTCTCTCTGTTTCTCTGTCTCTCTCTCTCTCTGTGTCTCTGTCTCTCTCTCTCTGTCTGTCTCTCTGTCTTTCTCTCTCTCTCTGTATCTGTCTCTCTCTGTCTCTCTCTGTCTCTCTGTCTCTCTCTGTCTCTGTCTGTCTAACTGTCTGTCTCTCTGTCTCTGTCTCTCTCTCTCTCTGTATCTGTCTCTCTCTCTCTCTGTATCTGTCTCTCTCTCTGTGTCTCTCTGTGTCTCTCTCTGTCTCTGTCTGTCTGTCTAACTGTCTGTCTGTCTGTCTGTCTCTCTTTCTCTCTCTCTCTCTCTCTCTCTCTCTTTTTTTCTCTCTCTCTCTCATGTCTTTAGATCATTTACGGCCGTTCTTGCATCTTTTTTCTTTCTACATGCTCGTGTCTTTTGTCTGTACGTGTACCACACCCGAAAATCTGCACTTTAAAAAATTGATCTCATGTGTATATAAATTCATCATATCTTGGCAATCATTCTTCAAATGACACAAAGAGAAACGCAATCATACTGCCTGGACTATTATTTCATCGATACTGATATAAATATATTTGTAGTGCATATGTATGTGTAATAGATGTATGTGCCGTTTGTTAATTTATCTATCTTCTAATAGACGAGATATAATAACTTTTGGGGGGATTGCTGTTGAGAAGATAAAAATGGAACATCTTCGCCTAGATAGTGACTTCATCATGTCGTACATTTACATGCCATGCACAGTAGATGTGTCTAATATATGATATATGTCGAGTTTGTTTATCTACCTTTTTACGGCGAAATTTAATGGCGTTTCTTGATGAGACGATAGAGTTGGAGTATATCCAACATCCTGTGTGAGCTCGTTTCTTCTTATGCGCACAACGACGTAGGCCCTACTTGTGCACTATGAACATGATACACGACACAGTGAAGTGTGGTATAACAATCAATAAAATGTTGTCTGATCACCTGTTTGAGCTGTCTGCAATATACTGACAGGTACAAGACATTTTCACCGCATCAAAAATGTCTCAAAGGAAATGTCCTCATCGATTTCAATGACGCCTACGTGCGGATCTGATCACATCCATATAGACATTTCAACAACATTATTATCAATTTTAAAAAAAGGTTCGTTGATTCTTTTTTGTCTCAAAGTTTTGTGCCAACTCCGAGTTCATTTGTAATGGAAGACAGTTCACGGATTTCATTTGATCAGACATGAATGTTTAAAACGTAGGTATGCATCGCCCTTTTTATTATTGAGTGTGTGTGCGTGCGTGCGTGTGTGTTTTCTACTTTGATGTTCTTGTTTGAAATCTTTGAGTTACAAATTGCCAACATTCTTTTTGATTTGTTACATGCCTGTGCCTTGGTTCTGGTGTAGGAAATTTATTTCAATTCCACGTTCATTCGTCATGGATCGCCGTTCTGGAATTGATATGATCAGACAAACATCTTTTAATAATAGAAGTGCATCGCCTTCCAGAAGCTTTTCTGTTGACTTATTTGGTAAATCGGCATTGATTTTAGTCTCCAAAAGTCTAATCATGCGTCATCTTTTCTTTCAGCTATCCGTCACCAACGCTTAAAACAAATTATGTTATCAACGTCAGACTTAAGCTACGAATTTCACCTTTGCTTTCATGCCTGTGTCGGCTCAAGGTTTGCTTTCGCAGGAATAAAGTCGGCATGATCGTTGCAAGTTTATGAAAATAGATATTTTCTTCGCGTCCGTAAAGCGCTTGTATGGGCGGCATGACACATCCAGCTTATCTACAAAAATAAACATGGGCTCATCCATCGCTGCTAATATTTTAGAACGAAAAAACACCGTTAAGTAAATGCACCAGAAAAACAACCCTGAACCCAAAATCGATCGCATCTCTCTCTCCAAAAAACAAAAACCGGTAACAGCCCATCTTCTATGTCATTATTGATCTCAATTCCACAAGCCTTATGTACGCTGTGTACCATCGCATCTGTCATGAATATCTTTTCTCTCGCTTCAAATGAGAATCTGGTCGTCACCTCTGACTCACTCAGTCTGACAGGTTCCACGCCAAAAAGAAAAGCCCCGATCTTGACGCAGACAAGAACGTTCTGGAGGCTCTCTGTTGTATGGCCACGGACATGGGTTTTGCCTGCTTAACGTGGAGGCTGAAGACGGCTCTGAATACACTGTCACAATGCTGTATGTCTTGGGCGAATGAAATGAGAGAGAGAGAGAGAGAGAGAGAGAGAAAGAGGGGGAGAGAGAGAGAGAAAGAGAGAGAATAATACACACGCGCACACACACACGCATACGCACGCACGCACACACACGCATACGCACGCACGCACGCACACACACATATACGCATACGCACGCGCGCGTGCACGCGCACATTCCATAGCAGAGGTCTAGAAGCAGCTACCGCGGTGAGGCTGCCTACAGACAATCAAATGGCCGCCTGCTTGACGCAATACATAGAGCACTTCCGTCCCATTCTTACCTGCAGTAGTTGACTGGCGGCGCGTACGTTCACAGTGTAAGGTGCACAGTTACTCGCCACGACAGGTTGCTTTTTCTCTCCTCCATGCATCATCTCTTGCATTCTTTGGGTTGATTTACCTTCCTCTGACTCCCACGCATAGGCGATCAGGGTTACTGAAGAAAATCTGAAAACTGACGATGGTCATTTTGGCTGGTTATCTACCAAAGGAAGAATCCTTGCACGTTAAATGCAAATGCCAGTTTGCTGATGACACAGAATTTCTACTTGATGGTTCTGAGCAGTCTCTGTGTGCCACTCTACAGACGCTAGACAAATGTAGAAGGATGTTTGGACAGAAGATGAACGCTAAGAAAACCAGGGCTGTGTGGATAGGTTCCATGGCAAAATCAGCGGTTCGCCTGTGCACTGACGTTAGACTGAATTGCACGACGGAACCATGCAAAGTATTAGGAATAGTTACAACAGATAAATTCGAAGATAATTATTGTAGAACTGAATAACCAACATGTGGCTACAAAAAAACAACAACACCTTGCTTCGTATATATAGAAAAAGAGGAATCTAACTCAGATCTGGAAAGTTAGGCCTACATTAATCAAGCCGCTGGCAATATAAAAATTAACATAACATTCCACGACTACCAGACTCTACAATGAAGTTACTCCAGAAAGAATTGTATTCGTTTATATGGAGGGACAATATTTACAAGATAAAGCGAACTGTTTCCGACTTCGACCATTTCAGCAGCGCCAATAAACGTCGTTTCGCTTAAGATTACACCCGAATCACGCGGACCGTTAAGGTGCATGGAGTACAGTACCGCCGAGCAAGATGTTTGTCACAAAATGCACATATATTAACGCGGCCGGATCTTAGCATAACTCCCCGGGCTTGCCAAGTCAGTCAGGCGGAGTGGCGGATGCCGTCTCTTTTTAGAGTTGAATTTTCAGCACGTCCCGAGCAGATAACTCTGCGATGACTTCCTGAGTAACATTTGGTCGACAATAACTTTTGGCCGCTACAGGGCCTGTAGCGGCCAAAATAATTTCCAGGCCAAAATAATTTCCGGAAGTCATCGCAGAGTTATCTGCTCGGCTCTCTCTTTATGCGATTTACCGCTCCTGCACCTGTTCTTCGCATGGAATATATCCCGACAAACGTCGCATTAGTTGCTTTACGAGTTTTTGTGTTTTTGGTGCATTTGTGTCGTTTAACACATGATGTAGCGTTAAAAAGTTTTTCCCCGTGCAAAGCCGTCTCCCCTGCCGGAAATAATATGGGAGTCACCTCCCTGTAGTCTATTTTTTGTCTGGTTTTGTAAAACGCGACCGTTGACTGACTTGGCACGCCCGGGGAGTTATGCTAAGATCCGGCCGCGTTAATATATCTGCGTTTTGTGACAAACGTCTTGCTCGGCGGTACTGTACTCCATGCACCTTAACGGCCCGCGTGATTCGGGTGTAATCTTAAGCTAAACGACGTTCCGAATGTTTCCGATTTCGACCATTTCAACAGCGCCAATAAACGTCGTTTAGCTTAAGATTACACCCGAATCACGCGGACCGTTAAGGTGCATGGAGTACAGTACCGCCGAGCAAGACGTTTGTCACAAAACGCAGATATATTAACGCGGCCGGATCTTAGCATAACTCCCCGGGCGTGCGAAGTCAGTCAGGCGGAGTGGCGGGTGCCGTCTCTTTTTAGAGTTGAATTTTCAGCACGTCCCTCGCAGATAACTCTGCGAAGACTTCCTGAAATTATTTTGGTCGGGAAATTATTTTGGTCGCTACAGGGCCTACGACAGGCCGCTGAAACTTTCATTGATAAATAGAATAGCACAAACACTTGAGCTGGCTTTTGTTTTCACTAAAGTGTTTGATATCAATACATTCAGTGACTCTGGGGGTTGTATGAACACGACAGCAATCGGCAAAATGATAATTTTTTTCTGGGAGAAATTGTAAATTAGCATTTACGGTACTTCTCGAGATGGGATTTTCCTATCCACAAAACGCCTGTCTGCCTTCCTTCCTGCCTGCCTGCCTGCCTGCCTGCCTGCCTGCCTGCCAGATTCACAGTTCACAGTTCACCGTAATTTATTTCG
>JAWQFJ010024499.1:7500-10000 GCA_034096865.1 Theodoxus fluviatilis | reverse complement strand
GACTGGGTTGACCCTGCCGACAAACACTATTTATTGTTCCAAATGGCCAAATAGCAATTAAATAGTTGGCGTTACTTTGCTGATATACAACCTTGCTGACATGAAATCTTTCACACTGAATGCTTGACATAAAGCCCTGCTGGCATAGACTAGAATTTTTCTTATATGCGTCTTTCAGCAGTTTTTGACTCAGAGATCTGCTGATATATAGACGTGTGATGTGCAACTTTGTAAAATCAAAGCCTCGTTTCATACGTCATTGCCACAGACACTTAGATTAATGAAGTCTTGTCTTGCCGACGGTTGTTTTTTTGTGGTACTTCTTCCATTTCTCTGCATTTGGCACAAAGTCCTGCCGACTAAAAGACATGCGAGATGCAGCTTTATATAAAGCAGAGCCTCGCATAATACGCCTTTGTCACACACACATACTTAACGAAGCCTTGTCTTGCAGATAATGCTCTTGAGATGTAGCATGGAAAAATACGTATAGCCTCGAGACATGTGCACTAGTGGCATACTGTACATGTATGCACGGGTGTAGCCAACGGACTTTTCCCCCCGACATTCACTTTGTATTGCTTTTCAATTCCAACGTGAGGTCAATGCTGCTGTCATTCTGTGAACCCGAGTCAGTAGTGACTCTGGCACAGTTCGCAACGAATGCGTAATTGACTTGACCCTTCGCCAAAAATAGTTCGTTCTGATACTTTTTTTCCTCCACTGTTTACAGAAATCATTCAGATGTCAAAACGTGTTTCCATTTCAACACAAACATGTAGTTTTATCGAATAAACATTTGCTTATTGATTCAACAAAAGTAAGTTCAGAGTTTCATGCGAAATAGTCTCAGAACTACTTTAACGGCGTATGTCAGGGAGCAGATCGGCTATCCCACAAGCCTCTCGTGTGACCCTCATTTGAATTTTTCGGACGAAATCCTTCCATCACGTGATGTTAACTGTGCTAGAGACTGTATCGCCGGCAGGCGTTATCTCTAGTGGACTAGAATGTGCTGCTGTATTGTGCCGAGACATGGAGAGTGACAATGACACCCCCCTCAACAACAGCTGTCTAGGAAGAATCCTCCAGATCCACTGGCCAGACAAGATCAACAACATCAATCTGTGGAGAAAGACAAAACAACTGCCGACTGAAAGTGCAATGGGGAGAAGAAGGTGGGGATGGATCGGGCACACGCTGGTCAAGCATCACCAGACAGGCCCTGACATGGACACCAAGGGGAGAGAGAGAAAGACTGGCCGAGAAACACCTGGCCAAGAGACCTCCAGGCTGACACCAAGAGAATGGATCTTACCTGGAGCCAGATGGAGGCAAAGACACAAGATAGAGGGTTCTGGAGGCCTCCTGTCGAAGGCCTACATGACCACATCCTACATATTACCGTAATCCAAGAAGGACCACCTCTATGTTTACATAGTTTAGCCATATCTTCCCAAATACCAGTGATGCAGAGGCAATAAGTCTTTCTTCGCGTGAATGGTTTCATCACACAATATTAAAGCAGTAGTGGATGAATTACTCCCCTGTAAAGCGACACTCTATGGTAACCTCATTCTAGTAAACTAGAGATTTCGCCTACCGGCAAAAGTATCTCTAGCACAGTTCACATCACGTGATGGAAGGTTTTTGGCCAATTTATGCAAGCGGAGGTCACACGAGAGGCTTGTGGGATAGCCGATGTGCTCCCTGATATACGCCGTTAAAGTAGTTCTAAGACTATTTCGCACAAAACTCTTAACTTTCTCTTGTTGAGACAACAAACAAGCGTTTATTCGATACAATAAAATGTTTGTGTTGAAATGGAACCAAGTTTTTACATTTGAATGATTTCTGTAAAAAGTGGAGAGAAAAATATCAGAACGAACTATTTTTGGCGCAAGGCTGTAATGCCAAGGGTCAAGCCTATTACGCATTCATTGCGAACTGTCTGGTTTACAGAATGTGGTAACCTAGCAGCAGCAGCAGCAGCAGCAGCAGCAGCAGAGCAATACCAAAGCTATAGTTAAATGCACCACTGTGAATTAAGTACTTTTACGATAAAAGGCTTTGTATCAAACCCGTCACGGCTTATGTTGTAATGTCGTTCCATCTGAAGGTAATCCATCACTACTTTGTCGTCGATTCAAAATGATCGAGGCTGCCTCGATACTCCTTGACGGTAAAACCACTTAGTGACAGTTGAGCGCAGATCGTCAATTTTATTTTCCGGGGAAAACGACCTGACAATTCACGCCACACTGCTAGGAATCACTTGGTGTTACCAGCGCTGCTCTCGCTGCTCCAGCAGCACAGGCCATAGCTCCGGGTCGCTGGGCCTGCCGCCATTAAGGTCTGTTGTCCAAGCTTGGCCCCAGATGGAGCAAACGTTTTATCACCCAGGCACGCTCAGTGTTCTGTGCGCACGCTCAGTGTTCTGTGCGCACTCTCCGTGTTCTATGCGCAACCTCACACGTGTGTGACTGGGGTAAAAATAGCG
>JAWQFJ010024499.1:0-2500 GCA_034096865.1 Theodoxus fluviatilis | reverse complement strand
GGGGGGGAGGGGGGGGAGGAGGGGAGAGGAGAGAGAGTGAAAGAGAGAGAGAGAGAGAGAGAGAGAGAGAGAGAGATCTTGCACTACTTGCGTTTCGCGTCTGACTTCTGACTACCACACGAAACAGTACACTGAGTTCTGGCACGGTGCCGTGTGTAGAGGGCATTGTACATTTGGCAGCTGCTATTTGGAGATGAAAGGAATAGAGAAAGCTGGCGATCCTGGGACCAGGAAGACTGCAATCTGGTAGCACACTCGATCGGAGAGATTCGTCGTAGAAAAATCAACGTTAAAAAATGAAAACGAGGCCACGGTAAATGCCTCTCCTCGCGACGCCGAAGAAAGAGTCGGTGGATCTGCGCATGCGTGCAAGTGATATGCGATGCTAGATACATGTATGAAAGAGTCGGTGGATCTGCGCATGCGTGCAAGTGATATGCGATGCTAGATACATGTATATCGACTTGCATTAAGGCGCGATAAATCTCCCCACATGAGTTTCGTCATCTCCACGTACAAAAGACCTCGATGGCTGTAGGCACAGAAGTTTAAGGTAGAGGTGTGATTTTATATAGCGACTTATCCCCCATGTGCGGGTCTCTAACTGCTTTACACTTTGACGGTTCATCGTCCTTTGTAGGCTATGCAGGGCCATTGATCACGAAAATCATTAGGGCTAATTAGAGTAATTAAAAGTCACATCACGATTTCCCTAGTCATAGGTAAACTCGGTGGGTCAAATCTTACCCCCAACCCACAGGGGGAATGGGCGAGTGGAAGGGAAGACTGTATGACTGAAAAGAAGTGAATGAATGAAGAAGGCTGGTGGACAAGTGTCACAGGTGTGTGGGTGAGAAGGTGGGTAGGGATGGCGATGCTTCTCCTCGGTGGGAGAGCGGTGAGAACAAACGAGAAGAAAAAAAATAAAAAGACGACACACCTGGGAGGGAGAACGGCACGGTGGCGAGCGACAGATGTTCAGAACTTCAGACAAAAACGGCGAAAGAGAGAGAGCTGGGAAAGAGGAGGAGAGGGTGGAGGAGAAAGAAGAAAGAGAGTTCACGAGAAAGGTTAGAGATGAGAAGGGCCGTCATATAGATGAGACATTACTTACGGTGTAAACACACGAGAGAGAAAGAGAGAGAGAGAGAGAGAGAGAGCGAAAGAGAAAGATAGAGAGAGATAGAGAGAGAGAGTTGTTGGTGTTGGAGAGAGAGAAATAGAGAGAAAGTTGTGGGTGATGGAGAGAGAGAAAGAAAGAGAGAGAGAGAGAGAGAGAGAGAGAGAGAGAGAGAGAGAGAGGATGGGGAAGGGAGTGAGAGAGAGGGTGGTGGTAGAAAGACAGACAGATGGTCAGACGGACGGACGGACAGATAGATCGACAAATCGACAGACAGACAGACAGACAGACAGACAGACACACACACACACACCACACACACACACACACAAATAGATACACAGACATAGACAGACAGACACAGACAGACACACACACAGACAGACACACACACACACACACACACACACACACACACACACACACACACACACACACACACACACACACACACACACACACACAGAAGAAGCCAAGCAGACAGACTGCAAAGGTGAAAAAGGATTGTATGCATATTCTATAGAAAAAACTTCTACAAAACCGAGAAAATCAAACATCCCTACCCTCTCCCCCACCCCCCACCCACTCCCACGACCTTTCTTGCAATTTCCTTTTCGTATTATCGTTGAATTCTGACTTCCAGTCGCAGAGAAGACGAGCTGAAAAGATTTTCCTGGCTGTGCTGACCCACTAACTCTAGGGAATGGCTGACCTCACTGGCTGTAACCACCAGTCTAAGCTTATAGTCACGCAGCAGTCAGTAGGGGGCGCCGTTCCGTACAGAAAAATAGATCAAACACGGCAACTGAGGGGAAACAACTCGGGAACACTCCGCTACCGATGGCAAGAGAAAGAACGCCTGGGGGGGGGGGGGGGGGGGGGGGGGGTAAGGGGGAGGGAGAGGGAGCGGTAACAAGCTAATTTGGGGGTGGAGGAGGAGGGTGGGGTGGCTGGGGGTGTGGGACTGGTGAGGTCTTAAGTGGTGTGGGGAGCTGGAAGACATCCGACAGGGAGGGCTAAAGTCAGGCCACGGGGGTCGCACCAATTAGACGCGGAACGTTCACCGCCGCTCCGACAAGCGCTCTACTCGAGGGAGGGATGTAGCGGCAACGGCGAGTGATACGGCGTTAATTCCGGGTGGGGCAGGGGGCGGAAGAGCGGGGCGGGCGATGAGACGAGACGAGAAGAATTACACCTAGGAAGAATTCCGAAGCGGAGGCATAGAGGGGAGGGGGTGGTGTTTGCGTTGGAGGGAAAAGCAAGACAACGTGGAGATATGGGGGTGAGGGGTTGGGGTTACGAGGCGCCACGAAGGAGCAGGGGCCAGAGCGTGTAGCGGGTAGGGGGGGGGGGGGGTCCGTAGAAAGCGGGAAGTAGCTG
>JAWQFJ010024498.1:57500-61416 GCA_034096865.1 Theodoxus fluviatilis | reverse complement strand
CTTTGTCTGTCTGTCTGTCTGTCTGTCTGTCTGTCTGTCTGTGTGTGTCTGTGTGTCTGTGTGTCTGTCTGTCTGTCTTTCTGTCTGCCTGTCTGTCTGTCTGTCTGTCTGTCTGTCTGTCTGTCTGTCTGTCTGTCTGTCTGTCTGTCTGTCTGTCTGTCTGTCTGTCTGTCTGTCTGTCTGTCTGTCTGTCTGTCTGTCTGTCTGTCTGTCTGTGTCTATCTGTCTCTGTCTGTCTGTCTGCCTGCCTGTCTTTCTTTCTTTCTTTCTTTATCTTTCTTTCTCTTTCTTTCTTTCTTTCTTTCTTTCTTTCTTTCTTTCTTTCTTTCTTTCTTTCCGTATCTTTTTCTTTTTTTTCACACAAGGAAATGTAGCGTAGTGGTCCAACCAGATGTCACTCGTGCAAGGGTGTTGTGATTCAGCCCCTTGTAGGGGAACGTTTACTGCTACTGTGCTAGTTTTCATCATTGCAAAATGGGAAACACAACAAGAGCACTTATACCACATTACCTTTTTTCAGGGTCATACAGGTGAATGAAAGGAGCTAGCTGATCTTTCAACAAAAGTTTATGTGTTTTGAAAATAAATGTATGTGACCTTTCACCACAAAATGAGTATTGCACGTCTTTTTATATATAAAAATATTGTGCAACATGGAGGTCTTTGAATATCCTCTAGAATGATTTATTTTTACATGACCACGTGACTTTTGTAAGGGAGATATGGGGGGTGTCATAGACGACAGTTTAATAAATGGGGGAGAGCGGGGCTGGTTGTAACATTTTTAAAATTACGACTCATCACGCATTACATGCTTAACATTTAAGCAACTTTAATCAATCAATCAAAACTAAAAACATTCGTTTTAACGTTGAAACTGAAACAATTGTTCAAATCTGCACCGTTTGTCTCCAAGGTGAACAAAACTGACGTAACCCTACTTGTTACAACTTGCCCCACATGTGGGGTAAGTTGTAACAAGCCGTGGGGCTGGTTTTAACACAATGATATTGGACATAAAAAAAGACTTTATGGTATTCCACGGCATGTACTTGCACAAACAAAGCAAACACTGGTGTAAATGTGCCAGTGACATAATCAGCACATCAATCTGAGTCATCTGAATCACAGTTTTGACAGATGTGTAACTGGGTTTTTTCTGTGTACATTCTTCATGAGACCAATTCTTGCACCTAACACACTGAACCCATTTTTCATTGGGCATGCTGTTTGAATAGGGTTCACAACAAAGCAAACAAAAATCCTCCTCAGAGTCTGTGGAAACAGAGTCAGAAGTATTGTAGCTTAATGTTTTTCTCGACCTTTCTTTCCCTTTGTGTTTCGGCAGTGTGTTTCTACCTCCTGTGCTAATAGGTGCACGTGTTATGTTAGGGTTTTTTTTCCCCCGGCTCAGCTTGTTCTTTTCTGGGGTGTCGGTTAAAATTGCTGTCTACGTTTCCTTCCTCGTGATCCGACCTGCCTTGGAGCTGCTTTGGGGAAAGGCCTCACTTGTTGCGGGGAAAAGTCGTCACCAGCGTTCAAGGGAAGCTCTATTGCCTATGTGGAGTTCAGCTGGGTGTCTGGTGCAGATGTTGGCTTCTGAACAAGCACAACTGCATCATAGTGAGCCTTCGCCGGTTCCCCAGAAAACAGGAGATGGACACTGCCAGTAGAAGTGGCTCCAGGTCGACCGGGGTTCAACACCGTCTCCAGGTGGTTCCAATGTCTGACCTGGTGAATGAACTGATGCCAAATGCATTGGACAATGCGGACACTATTAGATCTGACGTGTCATTGTTGTATTGTTTATCTGTGATGTATCTCTGTAGCTCTTCCTCTAAATTTGTGTCTTTACTGCCAAACTGTTCATACAAAAACTAGTGGTCCTGCACTTCTTTTGTTAACTTTACACAGAGGTCATCGGTAGAGAGGACTGCAATTCCTTCTGACTCCAAGCATGTCTGAAAAGCGTAAAGAAGACAATGCCCATCCCCACGCACCCTTTTCACCTCCTTGTTCTTTTCCAAAAGGTAGCTGTCCATTGGATTCTGAATGTCTGTTCTGTTCGTTGGTTGGAACCCTCGCTGAGTCATCTGCCCATCTGTAGTAGCCAAGCCTGTAGCTTGCATCTGTTGAAGTGGCTGTGCTGTTGGGTTTGATACCAAGTCTTCAGAAGTGCTCCTAGAAGGTTCGGTTCGCTGAGTCATCTGCCCATCTGTGGTAGCCAAGCCTGTAGCTTGCATCTGTTGAAGTGGCTGTGCTGCTGGGTTTGATACCAAGTCTTCAGAAGTGCTCCCAGAAGGTTCGGAGTCCTTATGGGACGGCCTGTCAGTCACTGCAGATGGTTGGAACTTCACATCTTGGAATATGTCAGGATCATTTGGGCAGATGCCAGACACTCTGAACCCGTTCATAATGTTAGTGGGTACGGCTGCCCGTGGCCATGCATCACGAATTTGCCCTGGGAGGTCATAGATAGTCATGCACTTTTGATCGTAACACAAGTGGGGCTGGTTGTAACATGTTACAACTAGCCCCTTCTGGTGTGTTACAACTAGCCCCATCCCAATGTTGATTACCGGCCCTAACCCCGCAGCCAACACAGAAAACGAGAAGCAGATTTTGATGGTATGATAACATTGATAAAGCAACAAGCTTTCTTGAACCGTTTCTGGCAGTATTCTAAGCATTAGTGATTTAGAGATACAAAATAATCTTTACGAATTGCAAAAAGTTACTCACCGCCTGAATTTCGAACTCTTTGATCCCATTCACACATGCGTGGATTTCATCCCGCCATTTTTTCTTGGGAAATGGCCAATGGGTAAAGGGAGGCAGCTGTCTCAGTCTCAGCAGAAAACTCATAAACAGTGAGGAGTAATGTACCTTGTTACTTCCAACCCGTGTTACTTTTAACTCCGCTCTCCCCCTACTCAAATTTCAAACTCGAGTGTTCAATGATAATACAAGAAGGTCAAAGCCCATACGACTCACATGCTTGACCTTGACCTTTACATGACCTTGACCTCCAGGTGACCTTCAAGGTCAAGGTCAAACAACTAAACCTACCAATGACATCTAAGAACTGCTTTACACATTTTTCCTACCAAAATACATGTGACCTTGACCTCAGGTCAAGGTCATCCAAGGTCATGCAACACAAAGCTGTTAATTCAAGATATAAGAAGCACAATGGTGCTTATTGGCACTTTCTACCATGAGATATGGTCACTTTTAGTGGTTCACTACCCCATTTTGGTCACATTTCATAAGGGTCAAAGTGACCTTGACCTTGATGATATGTGACCAAATGTGTCTCATAATGAAAGTATAACATGTGTACTTCAATGTTATGAAGTTTGGAAGAGTTATCTTTCATAGTTCAGGGTCAAGGCCACTTCAAAATATGTATACAATCCACCTTTAAAGACCTCCTGTGACCTTAACCTTGAAGCAAGGTCAATCAAACTGGTATCAAAAGATAGGGAGTACTTTGCCCTATATTCCATATATAGTTCAGGTATCCAATCTCAAAAACTTCAGAGAAAATTGGGAAAATGTGAAAAATGGCTGTTGTTTTACATTTATGGCCTCTGCGACCTTGATCTTGAAGCTAGGTCAAGTCACTGTGTATGTTTTTGTACGCCTTGTCATCATACACCATTATGCCAAATTGGGAGTTGATAAACTTAATAGTCTCCGAGAAAAATCCAACGTTAAAGTTTTTTACGGACGGCAGGACGCTCGGACGCTCGGACGCCCGGACGCCCAGACGCCCGAACGCCCGGACGGACGACACGGGTGACCTAGTATGAAATAATAACATGTGCACTACAATGTTATGAAGTTTGGAAGAGTTATCTTCCATAGTTCGGGGTCAAGGTCACTTCAAAATATGTATACAATCCAACTTTAA
>JAWQFJ010024498.1:42500-52500 GCA_034096865.1 Theodoxus fluviatilis | reverse complement strand
ATTCGCTGAATATTTGGTCAAGTGTTCCGGTTCTTAATTGGTTTTCGTCAAGACTTGGCAAATATTTGCCAAGACTTGGGATATTGGCTCGACAGGTAATGCCAATAGCTATTGGCGCGACATATTCGTGAGATCCCCTCAGAGCACAATAGCGGAAAAGATATGTCGCGTCGTTTATATTTGCAGCCTTTGCACACTTACGGTATATGCATGATGCCGATCGATGCCACAAATTATTGCAAATTTCCTTTGCGAGATCTTGGCTTTGTTTCGTCAAGCTATTAGGAAGCTAAAGATTTGCCACGACTTGGCGTAATAGTTGCCGAATTTTTTCCTAATATTTGCCAATGTGTAATTTACCAAGACTTGGCGAATATTAGCCAAGATTTATATGTCAATTAAGAACAAGCTTAATATGATCGAGCTGATGAACAGGCTGTATAGGCAACTGTACAAGCCTCAATAGCTTCCATGCTTAGCATCACTGGGACTTGCCGACCCTTTGCAGTAACAAGTAACAGCTTCTGTCTGAGATTTCCGTGACTTCTCATGCATCTCTCTCATGGGGATCTCACTCTGGATATCAGTTTAGTAGTCACATCATTTTCAATGCTCAGGCAGTTTTCCTTATCGTGTGCATTTAGTGAGGACTTCCACCTTTTTAAAAATAGATTAAGCGATCATACTCCTTCATATGAAAACCCACTTGGTGTGCATCGGTACTCTATGTTCAGAGGTTCTGACTTCATGGTCTGATTCAGCGATTCAGCCAACGCGGCATACACTGCATCGAGTTGCAAGCCCTCTGCTAGTTATCTTTCATCACTTTTCATCCAACAAAACTCACGAAAGAAAGGAAAGTATGGAGCACAGGGAAAGAGTAAGGAAGTCGCTCTGGCACCAAATCTCGCTAAGAATAGCCTCTCTTTGTTGTGGTCTGAGCCTCCAGCAGAGTGCCTCGCCAGCAGACACAGGGTGACTGTAAGGCACATTCTGGTGGAGTGCCCCAGCTTTCCTTTGCAAGGTAGAGATGTTTAATATCAAATTCCATCTGCGATATGTTAAAAGAATACTGCTGTCTGTTATAATGTTTTTATGCTATTGGTATTTATGATAAATTTTGAAGTATACTTTAGGACTCTAATGTTCATTCGTTGATTCTAACATGTGAAAATGTTTTTATTTTGAAATTATTTTACCCTTTTTAAAGGGTTTTAATCATGATCTGTTGGCTTTAAATAGCGTTTTCAGGCCGAGTGATAGGCCTTTTAACCTTATCCATCCATCCATCCATCCATCCATCCATCCATCCATCCATCCATCCATCCATCCATCCATCCATCCATCCATCCATCCATCCATCCATCCATCCATCCATCCATCCAAGCATCCAAGCATCCAAGCATCCAAGCATCCATCCATCCATCCAAGCATCCATCCATCCATCCATTGCCACATGCTAAAATTAGCCCTGACGTCGAGGCTAAAAATAGCGTTACGAGCTAACAATTATAGCGCTGCCGTCGGTACTATTTTTAGCCATAATCAGGTCATCATCATCATCATCATCATCATCATCATCATCATCATCATCATCATCATCATTATCATTATTATTATTATTATCATCATCATCATCATCATCATCATCATCATCATCATCATCATCATCATCATCATCATCATCATCATCATCATCATCATCATCATCATCATCATCATCATCATCATCATCATCATCATCATCATCATCATCATCATCATTATCATTATTATTATTATTATTATCATCATCATCATCATCATCATCATCATCATCATCATCATCATCATCATCATCATCATCATCATCATCATCATCATCATCATCATCATCATCATCATCATCATCATCATCATCATCATCATCATCATCATCATCATCATCATCATCATCATCATCACCACCACCATCATCATCATCATCATCATCATCATCATCATCATCATCATCATCATCATCATCATCATCATCATCATCATCATCATCATCATCATCATCATCATCATCATCATCATCATCATCACCATCATCATCATCATAATCATCAACATCATCATCATCATCATCATCATCATCATCATCATCATCATCATCATCATTGCTGATAACATTTGATGCCAGTTTTCCTTCTCTGCAGAGTGGAGTGCAGAGGAAATGAGACTCACCTGGTCAAAATCGTCCTTGAACTCGAGCGCGGTGAGTGCGGGGCAGGAGCGCGCGATGTGGAGCAGGGTGTCCCCGGAGCACAGCTGCAGGGGGTCCGCGCCTTCCTCCTCCGTGGCGTACAGCAGCACGCTGCTCAGCGGGATGCGCCGACTCAGCAGGCGTTTGGCACTGGCAGCGTCCACTTCGCACAGCGCCATGTCCACCTACGAATCGTCATCATCATCGTCGTCGTCGTCGTCGTCATCATCGTCCTTGTCGTCGTCGTCGTCGTCATCACAACTACCATCACCGCCACAACCTTCACCATGATCACCACCATCACCACCAACATCACCACCAACATCACGATCCCAACCACGAACACCAACATCACCATCACCACCACCACCATTACAACCACCATTACCACCACCACCACCACCACCACCAATACCAGCATCATCATGATTCTCTCTCTCTCTCTCTCTCTCTCTCTCTCTCTCTCTCTCTCTCTCTCTCTCTCTCTCTCTCTCTCTCTCTCTCCCTCCCTCCCTCCCTCCCTCCCTTCCCCCGGAAGGGTGCCCGCGCGCGACATCAGACCTCACATGGAAAAATATGTATTTAATCTCTGTGTGGCCGACTGGGACGACAGAGTAACGAACAAGCTTCATGAAGATTGCCTACCTGTGGGGAGCGATGACCCTCGCCCTCTTTCGAGGAGGGACGAGGTTTTTCCTCCGTCGGTCCCGGATCGGCCATTTAAAAAACACAAATTTGTATTTATTGGCGTCTGAGCCTCCGCGAGAGTGTCTCGCCTGCAGTTGCAGACTGACTGTGAAGCACATTCTGGTGGAGTGCCCGTTATATTGTTTAACTGTGAGACAGGGGATTTTACAGTCAAATTCGCCTTATATTTCTAAACATCCTCGGCCTGTGGCAAGATTCTAAAGGTCTCTCGGTCTTTATGACTAATTTTCATCATATCTTACTGCTTTTTATTATCTAGTCTTTGTTCTTAACTTAAGATTGTGCTTTTTCATAACCCTTCTGTAGGGTGTTTTTGGTCTAACTTTTGGCCTTACGTAGCCTTTTCGGGTTAATAGGCCGTTAAACCTCATTCATTCATTCATTCATTCATTCATTTATGCATTCATTCATTCATTCATTCATTCATGCATTGATTCATTCATTCATTCATTATTCTTTCATTGATTCATTCATTCTCCCTCTCTTTCCCTCCCTCCCTCCCCTTCACTTTCCCTCCATCCCTCCCCTTCACTTTCCCTCCCTCCCTCCCCTTCACTTTTCCTCTCTCCCTCCCTCCTTCCCTCCCTCCCTCCCTCTCTCCCTTCCTCTCTCTCTCCCTCCCTCCCTCACCTTCAGTTTGGGGTTGACCAAGGTCAGCTGACGCCAAGTCTCAGGGTGGAGTGTATGGCGCCGAGTCGTCAAGGCGTAGACGTTGACGCCCAGCATGAGGAGGCGGGAGCCCAGGGGCGAGGACGCCAGTAGCTCCAGGTAGAAGTCGCTCAAGCAATCGTAGTTCACGTGCAGCTCCACCAGCCCGGGGAAACCGTGCAGGGAGCTCCATAGCTCGGGACTCTGCCAGGGCGACAAGGTTATGTGTGACCCGCCATTGATATGGAGGGAGGGATGGGGTTTAACGGCCTATCAGCCTTTGTAAGCTATGGAAAGCCAAAGAGCACGAAAATCGCTAGAATAGTTTAGAGTAAGCGCAAATCAAGTCATGAAGTCCCGGGCTATTCGTCTCGTAGGAATCGCGTGTGGAGACGCGGTGGGTCAATTCTGACCCCCAACCCACCGGCGACCCTATAATAATGCGAGAGGCGATGTTTAGGTCAGTATTGAGAATATGATACATTTTTGAAACCTACATCCATTTGTTTAAAGCACAACATCCTCTTTTTCTGAGTTGTCCATCGGCAGCTGCCTAGCAATAGTCAGCAAAGCTGAGACATTACTTTCAAAATGGCCACCGTAACGAGGACGCTGCGTTGCCCTAAACAGATTGCCAAAACTTTCAAACAGCCATTTTCTCAATACATCATACCAGTGGGTTCCAGACTTCAGTAGCTCCTAACGTTGTCGCAGTTTCTGCTATTTTCAATATCTTTACATTTTTGGAAGGGAAACCTCTCCGCTGTATGACCATATGCATGAATACTAATCTCCAAAAGTGAACATCTGTCCCATCATTTGGTGAATGGTCACCATTGTGGTGTATGAGCGTCCTAGTAAACATGAGGTGAAATACGCTAACTGGATTAAATGGCCTCTTTCAACTACAATTCAAATTCAGTCTTCACACCAAATACACGAAAAGTGAAATGGATTTTTCGGGAGGGGGTTGGGGGATGGGAGTTGGGGGGTTTGGGCGGGGAGACAAAAATGTGAAAATGTCCTTTCTATCCGCCGAGCACAACAGCAGCGCTCACTTCAAAGGCTGGAGACCTATCGGGGCAGGCGGCGAAGAAGTTCTGCAGGAGCAGCAAGGTTGCAGTGGTGGGAATCGCGGACAGGACGCGGCAGCCCAGGGGTCGAGGAAGGAAGGTGAAGCTGAAGTCTACTTGCTCCAGCTTCTTCTGTCCCTCCAGGAAGTGGATGACGCTCTCCCACAGTATGCCGCCACACCTCAAAGGACGCAGGATGTTGAAGTCCACTTGACTGCATCGGGAAGAATGCAATGGCAGTGGTGGTGGTGGTAGTAGTAGTAGTAGTAGTAGTAGTAGTAGTAGTAGTAGTAGTAGTAGTAGTAGTAGTAGTAGTAGTAGTAGTAGTAGTAGTAGTAGTAGTGATAGTAGTAGTATTATGGAAATTCTCTTCTTGCCGGCATTCCTGACACTCTGCTAAACAAACTGCAAAAAGTCCAAAACACTGCTGCTAGATTAATTTTTAGATGTCCCAAGAGAACTCCCACATCCAAACTCCTTCGTGCACTGCATTGGCTCCCCGTCGCTCAGAGGATAGAGTATAAACTTGCCACTATGTGTTTCAACTTCTTCAATCAAACTGCACCACACGCACTCAAACAAATTCTCACTGTCTACACCCCCGCTAGAAATAACCGTTCAGCTGTAGACACCAAAACGTTAATTGTCCCCCGTCGCAAAAAAAACCCCAAGGACAGCGAGCTTTTTCTTACATCGGCCCGGTAACGTGGAATAGCCTACCTTTCCCTGTCCGTCACTCTGATTCCATGTCCCAGTTCAAAACCTCCCTCAAGACACACCTGTTCCGGTCAGTCTTTCCTGACGAGCAATGAAGTGCTTCACAAGGCACCTCTTCCATGTTTCGTGTTCTGTTTATTGCCGGCTACTTAATTAATTGTATTGTATTTATTTATTTTTTTTCTTTTATTTCAACTGTACAGTGTGCGAGTGTTAGAATGCTTTGTATGAGTGTAGACTTCCTCATTGTAAACGCCATGAGCTTGCCTATTAGGGAAGGTATGTGCGTATAAATAGTCTGTATTATTATTATTATTATAGTAGTAGTAGTAGTAGTAGTAGTAGTAGTAGTAGTAGTAGTGATAGTAGTAGTAGTAGCAGTAGTAGTAGTAGTAAAATTTATAGTAGTAGTATTAGTGATAATGGTTGTAGTAGTAGTAGTGATGGCATTCATTCACACACACATACGCACGCACACGCACACACACACACACACACACACACACACACACACACACATGGACAGACAGACAGACAGACAGACAGACAGACAGACAGACAGGCAGATAGACAGACAGACGCACAGACACGCAGACAGACAGTCAGACAGACAGACAGACACACAGACAGACACACAGACAGACAGACACACAGACAAACAGACAGACAGATACACAGACACAAAGACACACATATACACAGATACACAGACAGACAGATACACAGACAGACAGACAGACAGACAGACAGACAGACAGACAGACAGACAGACAGACAGACAGACAGACAGACAGACGGACAAACAGACAGACTGCGAGACAGATACACAGACAGACACACAGACAGACAGACACACATACAGACACATACAAACACACAGACAGACATACACACAGACAGACAGACACACATACAGATACATACAAACACACAGACAGACACACAGACTGACACAGACAGACAGACACACAGACAGACAGAATGACATGCAGACAGGCGGTAGTAATTGTAGTAAAAGTAGTAGTAGTAGTAGTAGTAGTAGTAGGCCTAGTAGTAGTAGTAGTGGTAGTGGTGGTGTTGGTGGTGGTGGTGGTGGTGGTGGTGGTGGTGGTGGTGGTAGTGGGAGTGGTAGTGGTAGTAGTAGTAGAAATAGTAGTAGTACTAGTAGTAGTAGTAGTAGTAGTAGAGTAGTAGCAGTTGTTGTTGCTGTTGTAAACGTAATAGCAGCAGAAATAGCAGCAGCAGCAAGAGTTCTAGAAATAGGGGTGGTAGTAGTAGAAGTAGTAGGAGTAGTAGTAGTAGTAGTCGTAGTAGTAGTTGTAGTAGTAGTAGTAGTAGTAGTAGTAGTAGTAGTAGTAGTAGTAGTAGTAGAAGTAGCAGTAGTAGAAGTAGCAGTAGTAGTAGTAGCAGTAGTAGAAGTAGCAGTAGTAGAAGTAGCAGTAGTAGAAGTAGCAGTAGTAGAAGTAGCAGTAGTAGAAGTAGCAGTAGTAGAAGTAGCAGTAGTAGAAGTAGAAGTAGCAGCAGCAGCAGTAGTAGAAGTAGCAGTAGTAGAAGTAGCAGTAGTAGAAGTAGCAGCAGCAGCAGTAGTAGAAGTAGCAGTAGTAGAAGTAGCAGTAGTAGAAGTAGAAGTAGCAGCAGCAGCAGTAGCAGTAGTAGAAGTAGCAGTAGTAGAAGTAGCAGTAGTAGAAGTAGCAGTAGTAGAAGTAGCAGTAGTAGAAGTAGCAGTAGTAGACGTAGCAGTAGTAGAAGTAGCAGTAGTAGAAGTAGCAGTAGTAGAAGTAGCAGTAGTAGAAGTAGCAGTAGTAGAAGTAGCAGTAGTAGAAGTAGCAGTAGTAGAAGTAGCAGTAGTAGAAGTAGCAGTAGTAGAAGTAGAAGTAGCAGCAGCAGCAGTAGTAGAAGTAGCAGTAGTAGAAGTAGCAGCAGTAGCAGTAGTAGAAGTAGCAGTAGTAGAAGTAGCAGTAGTAGAAGTAGAAGTAGCAGCAGCAGCAGTAGCAGTAGTAGAAGTAGCAGTAGTAGAAGTAGCAGTAGTAGAAGTAGCAGTAGTAGAAGTAGCAGTAGTAGAAGTAGCAGTAGTAGAAGTAGTAGTAGTAGAAGTAGCAGTAGTAGAAGTAGCAGTAGTAGAAGTAGCAGTAGTAAAAGTAGCAGCAGCAGCAGTAGCAGTAGTAGTAATGGGCCTGCAGAGCCAGCTCCGATCCCACAGACAGAACACAAAGGAGTATCACCAGTAGCAGTAGTGGTCGTCGTCTTAGTAGTGGTGATGGTGGTGGTGGTGGTTTTGGCTGTGGTGGTGTACAGATAATAGTTTTGTTATAGTATTCGGAAGTGGATATTGTTGTTGTTATTGTTGTTGCTGCTGCTGCTGCTGGTGCTGCTGCTGCGGTGGTGGCGGCGGCAGCGGAGACACGGCGGCGACGACGGTGAAAGTGGTAGTTAGTAGATTGTGATGGTGGTTATTGTGATGGTAGGGGTTGTGATGGTGGTGATAGCTATGGCAGTGTGGGGTAGACTGTGGTGGTGATGACGATGGCAGTAGCTGTGGTAGTGGTGGTGGTGATGGTGGCGATGGCGGTGCTAGTAGTGGTGGTTGTGGATTATGGTGGTGGTGGCAATGGTGGAAGCGGTGGTAGTTTTGGTGCTGATAGTAGTTGTAAGCACCAGCAGCAGACGAACAACAGCTCTGTTAGTGTAAAGTCAATCGTAGACGAAGACGGTGTATTTAGAAATTTTGCAGAGACAGACACTGAGACAGAGCAATGAGGCAAGATGATATGAAACAGAAAATAAGTAGGGCAAAGCCCATACGACTCACATGCTTGACCTTGACCTTTATATGACCTTGACCTTCATGTGACCTTCAAGGTCAAGGTCAAACAACTAAACCTACCAATGACATCATACACTAAGAACTGCTTTACACATTTTTCCTACCAAAATACATGTGACCTTGACCCAAGGTCAAGGTCATCCAAGGTCATGCAACATAAAGCTATTAATTCAAGACATAGGAAGCACAATGGTGCTTATTGGCACTTTTTACCATGAGATATGGTCACTTTTAGTGGTTCACTACCCCATTTTGGTCACATTTCATAAGGGTCAAAGTGACCTTGACCTTGATGATATGTGACCAAATGTGTCTCATGATGAAAGTATAACATGTGCGCTCATAATTATTCAGTTTGAAACAGTTATCTTCCATAGTTTAGGGTCAAGGTCACTTCAAAATATGTATACAATCCAACTTTGAAGAGCTCCTGTGACCTTGACCTTGAAGCAAGGTCAACCAAACTGGTATCAAAAGATAGGGATTACTTTGCCCTATATACCATATATAGGTCAGGTATCCAATCTCAAAAACCACAGAAAATTGAGAAAATGTGAAAAATGACTGTTTTTGAGACCACATTTATGGCCCCTGCGACCTTGACCTTGAAGCAAGGACAAGTCACTGTGAATGTTTTTTGAGGCCTTGTCATCATACACCATCATGCCACATTTGGTATTGATAGACTTAATAGTCTCTGAGAAAAATCCAACGTTAAAGTTTTCGGACGCCCGGACGCCCGGACGCCCGGACGGACGAAACGGGTGAGTACATAGACTCACTTTTGCTTCGCATGTGAGTCAAAAGGCAAGAGAACAGAGCGGAGTGGACAGACTGGAATTAATAGTTAAACAGAAGAAACACGCTGTAGAGGTAAAGATTTGGTTTTATATTGTGATTTCTACCCCATTCCTGGGTCTCTAACCGCTGACCTCTGTATGCCTCCTCACTGGGCCGCTTGATCAATCCTTCACTGACACCTGACGATAAACACAGTGACAGAAGAACAAGAGGCAAGCAGTCAGGTACCAGCACCAACTCCACTTTCTGGAGAGTATTCTTGCCCCATGCTGGCTCATGGCCACGTACAACGGTTAATCGCACATCAGTGTGCTATACTGTCCTCACAGGTACCCGGTTATTTCCCTGTGTGAGGAAAAGGAATGTGAGTTTAGCACCTTGCTCAAGGATGCAACTCGGGGAATCATGCAGCTTCGAACGCCGTACCCACTAGCCGCAAGCGGCTGCAGGTCAAGTGCGCTGACCACTGGATACAGACCCTGTAGGTTTATTCTCTTTGTGCAGAGATAAACAAATGTGGCGATTCATTTTTTTTTTAATCTTCAGTTTCAGTTTCAGGTACGACATTAAAGGCAGGTGGCGTTTCAATATGTTCGTCACTCTGAATGCGATAGTTGACATTTCGATATGCCTCCGAACGGTTCAGGCTTCTCCAAAGCGGTATTGCCATTTTATTATTTTAAAAACACGCGCTGACCGGTGTAAACTTGCTGAAAATAGGCATTGGAAATTTATTCGAGAATCATACTGTACCGTTAAACGCCGCGAATGGACTAAGAAAACTTTTTTTTTTTTTCATTTTCAACATTATTTTAGTTACTGCAAGAACCGTTCTTAATGTTTCTACTGGTTACTAGCTCATCCTACTTTCACATGAAGAAGCTCCACGTACCTAAACTCCAGCATACGAATATGCGCCTTGCCAAGATTGCTGAAAATGGTCTTGGCACATTCCAGAGACCAGTCGATTGGGTTGCACACCAACGTCAGCTCTCTGACGCA
>JAWQFJ010024498.1:22500-37500 GCA_034096865.1 Theodoxus fluviatilis | reverse complement strand
TCCAGCTACAACCTGGCACTCCAGAAATATTTGCCTTCTTATTCGCTCATGGTGTTGCTCTCCTTTCTACAACTCCGACTGGTTGACAAAAGCAGCTAAATAATCTTGTCCAGACGTCTCGTACCTTGGGTTTGAAGGTTAACCTGGACAAAACGAAAGTGATGGTCTTCCGAAAAGGAGGTCATTTAGCACAAGGGGAAAGGTGGACCTTAGCCGGCAGGAAGCTAGAAGTTGTAAATAGCTATAAGTACTTGGGCTTCACCTTTTCCTCAAGGTTATCTTTCAATGTACATCTGGAAGACCCATTAGCAAAGAGTCGTTCAAGTACTGAAGACCATGTGGAGTTTGCATAACACAAGCATCACTATCCTCTTCAAGTCATTCGACTCCCAAGTACAATCTCTCCTGCTTTATGGTTCTGAGATATGGGGCATGGGTAAAGCTGACATAGTGGGAAAAGCCCACAGCTTCGCCTGCAAAAGAATTCTAGGTCTGGATACCCGCACACCAACTCATATGGTGTATAGGGACCTGGGAAGATATCCCCTGTCTATCTCAGGCTGCACTAGAGCAGTTAAATATTTGCTAAAAATTAGTAAAAAGCCAACTAACAGGCTCCCCAAACAAGTATATCGCTGGTTAGCTAACTCCAATGTCCTCCATAGCAGAACTTGGACAGCTCTCATAGAAAGTTGCCTCTCCAGGTCAGGATTTGCTCACGTATGGCTCATTGAAGGCGTTGGCGTTGGCAACGAAAAACCCTTCCTCAGGGCGTTTAACTTTAAGCAAAGGCTTCGAGACTATCACAGACAGCTGTTGCAGGGAGAAAAAAGCTCCTGTACAAGATATTGTTGGTACTCCTCTTTCAAGAGCTTCGGGGAAGAGGCGTACCTATAAATGTTAACTAGTAAAACAATTTGTGATGCTTTTGCAGGGTTAAGGTTTGGTGTAAACAACCTAAATATTAACAGACACCGTTTTACTCTTCTGTGCAAAATGCCCGTTTTGTCATAAAAATGAAGACGAAGAGCATTTTTGGTGGACTGCCCCTTCTATGAAGAATTAAGAAAGAAATACATCAAACGTCATTTAGAGGCTGGGACGGATTTCATGCAACTCATGTTTGCTTCTGATAAGATAACGACAAGAAATGTGGCGATGTACATATTTTGTGCTTTGAAACACCGAGAGGAAAACTGCAATCGATTGTATGTAGGAATTGTTCATTTGTGATATTGTATGTTAAAATTGTAAAGGGAGGTCGGCCTATATTCAATAAATGAGTCAAAGTCTCTCTTTCTCTCTCTCTCTCTCTCTCTCTCTTTCTCTCTCTCTCTCTTTCTCTCTTTCTCTCTCTCTCTCTTTCTCTCTCTCTCTCTCTTTCTCTCTCTCTCTTTCTTTCTATCTCTCTCTCTCTCTCTCTCTCTCTCTCTCTTTCTCTCTCTCCCCGCGCTTACACTCATTCCTTGAGAAAGTCTCACACACAATCGCAGGCACGCACGCAAACACACACACGCGCGGGCACGCGCGCACACACACACACACGTACATTCATAATATAAAAAGGTACAAATCGATATTGATACGAAGTTTACTTGGCTCACGATGATTAAAGAAACGTGACACTTGATGTACAAAGGATGCTCTCACTAGAATTTTAAGAAAGTAAAAGTGTAAAAATAAATTTGTTCAGTAAGACTGGACATGTGTCTCTTCTTCTGTCTCTCTTCTCCTTTTCTCCCTCCTCCTCCTCTTGTCTCCCTCCTCCTCCTCTTTTCTCCTTCCTCCTCCTCTTGTCTCCCTCCTCCTCCTCTTGTCTCCCTCCTCCTCCTCTTGTCTCCCTCCTCCTCCTCTTGTCTCCCTCCTCCTCCTCCTTGTCTCCCTCCTCCTCCTTGTCTCCCTCCTCCTCCTCTTTTCTCCCTCCTCCTCCTTTTTTCTCCCTCCTCCTCCTCTTGTCTCCCTCCTCCTCCTCTTGTCTCCCTCCTCCTCCTCTTGTCTCCCTCCTCCTCCTCTTGTCTCCCTCCTTCTCCTCTTTTCTCCCTCCTCCTCTTTCTCCCTCCTCCTCCTCTTTTCTCCCTCCTCCTCCTCTTTTCTCCCTCCTCCTCCTCTTGTCTCCCTCCTCCTCCTCTTTTTTCCCTCCTCCTCCTCTTGTCTCCCTCCTCCTCCTCTTTTCTCCCTCCTCCTCTTTTTTCCCTCCTCCTCTTTTCTCCTTCCTCCTCCTCTTGTCTCCCTCCTTCTCCTCTTTTCTCCTTCCTCCTCCTCTTTTCTCCCTCCTCCTCCTCGTTTCTCCTTCCTCCTCCTCTTGTCTCCCTCCTCCTCCTCTTTTCTCCTTCCTCTTCCTCCTTTTTTCCCCTCCTCCTCCTCCTCCTCCTCCTCCTCCTCCTCCTCCTCCTCCTCCTCCTCCTCCTCTACTCCTCCTCCTCCTCCTCCTCCTCCTCCTGCTCCTCCTCCTCCTCCCCTGTTTTTCTCCCGGCCCCCCGCCCCTCTTCCTTCCCCTTTCCCCCTCCCCCTCCCTCTTCACCTCCTCTCTCTCCTTTCTCTTCCTCACACTCCTCCTCCTTTTCCCTCTTCTGCTCCCTCTTCTTCTACTCCTTTTGACGTCCTTTCTGCCGTCTTTGTCCCTGTTATCGCAGCAGTTCTCTCCCCCCTCCCCTCGCAATCCCCTTCAACCTACCTCCCACTACTCCCTCCCTTCTTGTTTTGTTCTTGTTCTTCTCGAGAGTTTCTCAAAGGCATCGTCTCCACTTTCACTGGCACTGCTGCTACCAACACCATCCACGGCAAGAAGCAAAGGACAAGGCAGCAAGGACAAGGCGGCAGTATAGGCGGCGCCAACAGTTACAACAAGGTAAAATGGTAAAGGCAAAGTCGTGTTCTTTTTATCGTAACTTAACCATGTCTGGGTCTTAGACCGCTTTACACTTTACCTCCTGATCGCTTGATCAATCCTTCTCTGGCATCTGACGTAGGTGAGACAAGGCACACCCAGTCTGGTATCCACTCTGTGGAGTGTTCCGACCTGATGCTGGCTCATGCCGCACATAAGGCTTAATCGCACTACATCATGTCATCGCTGCTGTCACGGGAGCCCCCTTGTACTCCAAAGAGGGGAGAAAGAATGTCAGTGAAGCACGTTGCGTGCTCAAGGATGCAACTCTAGGAACAGCACAGCTTCGAACGCGGCACCCGCCAGCCGCAAAGCGAGTGCTGGTCAAGCGCACTAACAGCACTTGTAACCCCGGGTAACAACAGTGACAGCAACATCCACTGTTTGTGCATCACACAAAAGCTGTGTTGACCACAACTAGTTTTAAGGTACCGGATCTTGGTGTAAAAAGCAACACATTCAAAGCAAGGATCCAGCAATGATTTAAAACATTTTGTGAGAAGATGATGCCACAATGTACTTATTTTTCCCTTACAATTTCGCCACCGCCGCCGCCGCTGCCACCACCACCACCGTAATCAACAACAACAACAATACTCGCAATTTAAGCACAAACATGTCATGATTACGAAGAGAAAACATGCAATTGACGGTCCTCCATTAAAAACTCTGGTCAGTCGCACAGTTATCATCCTGGGCCCGTATTCACAACGGCGATTTATTTTAACCCCGATTTATCTCTAAACTCAGACGATTCCAACTGCCTGTTCCGCTCTCCCTTGGCTGGAAACCAGTATATATATATAGCAAAGCGCAACCTAGGATCCTCTGACGAACGTACCTTATCTAACCGATCAAGATAACCCGGGCTTAGGGGATAAATCGAGTGTTAAAAAGATAAATCGCCGTTGTGAATACGGGCCCAGAGCGAATGGTCTGTTGCCGCTGACAGATTTTTTTAAACAAGACAAAATACTACAATGCTTGAACAAGTTCCATGCGTTTGGGGACAACTATGCTCACATCTTCTTCAATCAAACTCCTCGACGCAATACAATAACGAAGACTCAAAACAAAATAGCCAACATAAGACACCGAGATAAGAAATGTAAAACAAAAATTAGTGGGGTTACTGAACATGAATGCTGTGCAATAAAGATGATTTTCGCACTAACATGACTGCTCTGATGCGTTATGATCATCTAGATTTCTGTAATGATTGTCTTGGTAAGTAATTTTAAAGCAGTCTTGATTGTAATGACATTAAACTGTAATTTTATGCAGAACTTTTATCGGTGACAATGATATTCCTCACAAAAACTAGAATAGCGTCCTGTCAAGAGCATACATGTCATCTTGCTTTCTGTAACGGGTTCCTGCGTAATAAATCAAACCTCTCCGTATGGTGACCACACTAGAATATAACTCTACCAAGAATTCTCTTCGTTGACCAAGACATTTCTCACAAAAAAGCAAATGTGCGGCCCGTCAAGAGCAACTTGCAGGCGAAGCATAGGCCTATGTCTTTCTAACGGAAACTCTACCAAAACTCCATACAATTCATCGCAGCGCGAGACGCTGCCCTCTAGCACAGCTGCATGCAGCGTTTCAGAAGGCCGTGCGAGTGGCGGCCAGCCCATACACTCGCAGCAACTCAGGCAGGGAAGGAATGTCGCAGTCGTCTTCCTTTCCATCCTGCAGCCTGTACTTCAGAAACACGGCGCGCTTGGAGTCGCTGACCCGGAGCTCTTCATTCTTGAGGTGGCCTGTGCAGACGACGATGGACTGGCCTCTGATCATGGCATCAAAGTCCACGGTCATGTTGGGCAGCGTGATGGTGGACGTGATCTCGTAGTTGTCACTCTCGCCCCCGATCTTCACCACCTTACCCTCTCTGCTGAGGCAGACGACCTTGCCCTGGTTGAGACCGGCGCAGCGAATCTCGGGCATGCCCATAGGCAGCAGTTGCACCAGCTTGGCGTCGGCGCCCGTGCGTGTGTCGAAGACCTGCACCAACCTATCAGACCCCTTGCTGCTGCCTCCCACCACCAGGATGCGGTGATCTATGGCTGCAACTCCGCACTTCTTCACCCGGGTGTTGAGCTTGCCAGCCACGCTCCACGTCTTGCGGTCGTTGTTGTACTCCTCGATGGCCAAGTTGTCTCCACCAGCGACGTAGACGGATTTACCCACCTGCACCATGCCGTGGTCTGACCGAGCCTTCTGCATTGGATTTTCTTCGATGGTCTTTCTGCAGAAGAAAGGCAGTGTCTGAAAGTAGGGATAATACTTCTGTTACTGTCTGCAAGCCAGACTGTCTGCCTGCCCACTTGCCTGCTTGTTTGACTGCCTGCTTACTTGCCTGCATACCTACTTGTCTGACTCTCTGCCTGCGTGCCTTACCACCCATCCGCCCAACCAACTTGATGATTAGCACACATGGAATCCAGAGATACAATATTTTCTACTTAGCATACATAATGATTAAGGCGTTGAAAAAGTATAGTGGATACAATGCAGGCTTCTTGTTTCTTCAGTTATCAATGACTGACCTTGTTTTCTGTCTTTTTGTGATGTCGTTTGTTCTTGATTACTTACTCATGTAACAAATCTCTCAATCTGTACATTATCAGTAAGCGTGATGGCTGCAAGAGTGCTGCTGATTTTGCTCGACCGACAAAAGTATTTGCTGACGACGTTTTGCAGACAATTTCTTCTTGTTCACCGGCTTGTGTTTGCAGTCATTACATATCCTATCGTCAATAATATATTGTGGCTTGTGTATATAACGCGCAAAACTACTGTACGCAGTACAGGCATGTGCCTCAATAAGAAGAGTTAAAACATTAGAAAAACGTATCTCGAGTCCCTTTTAGAAGTTAGTGAGAGTTGCAGACTTCCTCAGCAGTTCCAGAATGCTGATACAAGACCTTTGACCCATGAAAGAAGCGACCGGTGGCCATAGCGATTCTGCCGCCTCTTCGGAGCAGTTACGAGGCTCTGTGTTTTGAGATCCTTGCTAAAGGCACTAGATGCGATGCTGCACTGAAAGCCAGTGAAGGATACCCTGATGCGTACGGATGACGTAGCCACGTAAAAGCAGCACACAAGAGGAAGTTTCTGATGCAGAGGGAAAGGTCAGGGATGCAAGCTTCAACCACATGTGTTTACAACCGAGAGCAGCGACGGAAGTGGCGCCATATGACAGTGGTGCTGCTACGGATTGCCTATCAAACCCGATTGGTAGTTGCACAGCATCCAGACAACTGCTGTGGCCTGAAAAACTCCGTTTGTGTGCACCAACAAAAAGCTAAAGAGACATGGCTGCATATCTTTCTCTTCTATTGGCCCAAAGCTCTAGAACAATCCTCCAGAACCGATACACCAATCTGAGTCACTGGTTACTTTCAAGATAAGCTGAAAGGCTTTTCTGCTCAAATCCGGGAATGTCCGCACTTTGAACATGCTTGGTGTGAGAATAACACGTTACACAAAACGAACACATAAACAAACACAGGCAACTGCAGTGAGGAAGATGAGGAGCGACAATATAAAAAAAATAATCCAAACGCGTAACTGCGGGATCAAGAAAGGATATCGTCCAGCTAACGTACAACCATGAAACGAAGAGAAGCCGCAGCAGTAACAACATCAACAGACAATAAGTATCAGTAGCAACCACCGAGAAATAGCATGAAGCACAATAAGTAAGCCGAAGCAACAACAGCATCAGACTTCAAGTATCAGTAGTAACCAGCTCGAAATAGCATGAAACAACAACAACAGACAATAAGTACCAGTAGCAACCACCTAGAAATAGCATGAAGCACAGTAAACAAGCTGGAGGCAACAACAACAACTTCAACAACAAATCAATGAACAAGCAAGCAACAGCAAACAGGTGCATGCTTAATCATGATCATTAAAAGTATCCATGCGAAATCATTAGTATGAAACAGAAAATGAATGGCAAGTCAACTCACCCGCTTTGCAGGTTTACTATGGAAGTCGTGGCGAGGCCTGAATACTTCACAATCCTGTGAAAAATAAAATCACAGTTTCACATATCGCCACGATACTTCTCTTCAGCAGTGCTGTCACACAAACTGGGACCGAGCACGACGGAACGGGGCATAAGTCGGAATGGTCATTTCAGAGACACAGCCTTGCAACTTCATTTGGGGTCAACCAGGTGCACTTTTTGTTTGGGTATTCTCTGCCTCTATTACCTCTAGAATCGATACGTACCCGATTTACTATGCAAATCAACATACAATAATGGGAAAAAAATGAGTCTCCAGAGAGAAACTCCACACTTCATTGATTGGTCGAAATTTCCGCCATCTTGAAATTTTCGTCTGCTGCAGTTGCGGTTACATGAGAGTCGCTAGCGCGAATTCGATTCGTGGTCCATCGCACTCTTCAAGTTCTGATTTTCGTACTTTTTAGCAGTTAATGTCGAATGAGTCTCCAGAGAGAAACCTACACACTTCGGGGAGTTTCACCTAAACCCGGACGCGTTACTTTATGTCACGTTTGTGTCCAACATCAGCGTCTTGCTCTGGAGTTAGGGCGTAGGGACCACCCGTTGAGAGTCAAACGTGGGATGGAGTTAGAATATAAAGCTTCACCCGTTATTGATATATCCAACCATTTCAAGATGGAGGAAATTTGATGTCCGCTTTTCGGAACATCATCTTTGAAAACGAAGCGACGCATGTAACCGCAATCGCAACTGCAGCAGACGAAAATTTCAAGATGGCGGAAATTTCGACCAATCAATGAAGTGTGGAGTTTCTCTCTGGAGACTCATTTTTTTCCCATTATTGTATGTTGATTTGCATAGTAAATCGGGTACGTATCGATTCTAGAGGTAATAGAGGCAGAGAATACCCAAACAAAAAGTGCACCTGGTTGACCCCAAATGAAGTTGCAAGGCTGTGTCTCTGAAATGACCATTCCGACTTATGCCCCGTTCCGTCGTGCTCGGTCCCAGTTTGTGTGACAGCACTGCTGAAGAGAAGTATCGTGGCGATATGTGAAACTGTGATTTTATTTTTCACAGGATTGTGAAGTATTCAGGCCTCGCCACGACTTCCATAGTAAACCTGCAAAGCGGGTGAGTTGACTTGCCATTCATTTTCTGTTTCATACTAATGATTTCGCATGGATACTTTTAATGATCATGATTAAGCATGCACCTGTTTGCTGTTGCTTGCTTGTTCATTGATTTGTTGTTGAAGTTGTTGTTGTTGCCTCCAGCTTGTTTACTGTGCTTCATGCTATTTCTAGGTGGTTGCTACTGGTACTTATTGTCTGTTGTTGTTGTTTCATGCTATTTCGAGCTGGTTACTACTGATACTTGAAGTCTGATGCTGTTGTTGCTTCGGCTTACTTATTGTGCTTCATGCTATTTCTCGGTGGTTGCTACTGATACTTATTGTCTGTTGATGTTGTTACTGCTGCGGCTTCTCTTCGTTTCATGGTTGTACGTTAGCTGGACGATATCCTTTCTTGATCCCGCAGTTACGCGTTTGGATTATTTTTTTTATATTGTCGCTCCTCATCTTCCTCACTGCAGTTGCCTGTGTTTGTTTATGTGTTCGTTTTGTGTAACGTGTTATTCTCACACCAAGCATGTTCAAAGTGCGGACATTCCCGGATTTGAGCAGAAAAGCCTTTCAGCTTATCTTGAAAGTAACCAGTGACTCAGATTGGTGTATCGGTTCTGGAGGATTGTTCTAGAGCTTTGGGCCAATAGAAGAGAAAGATATGCAGCCATGTCTCTTTAGCTTTTTGTTGGTGCACACAAACGGAGTTTTTCAGGCCACAGCAGTTGTCTGGATGCTGTGCAACTACCAATCGGGTTTGATAGGCAATCCGTAGCAGCACCACTGTCATATGGCGCCACTTCCGTCGCTGCTCTCGGTTGTAAACACATGTGGTTGAAGCTTGCATCCCTGACCTTTCCCTCTGCATCAGAAACTTCCTCTTGTGTGCTGCTTTTACGTGGCTACGTCATCCGTACGCATCAGGGTATCCTTCACTGGCTTTCAGTGCAGCATCGCATCTAGTGCCTTTAGCAAGGATCTCAAAACACAGAGCCTCGTAACTGCTCCGAAGAGGCGGCAGAATCGCTATGGCCACCGGTCGCTTCTTTCATGGGTCAAAGGTCTTGTATCAGCATTCTGGAACTGCTGAGGAAGTCTGCAACTCTCACTAACTTCTAAAAGGGACTCGAGATACGTTTTTCTAATGTTTTAACTCTTCTTATTGAGGCACATGCCTGTACTGCGTACAGTAGTTTTGCGCGTTATATACACAAGCCACAATATATTATTGACGATAGGATATGTAATGACTGCAAACACAAGCCGGTGAACAAGAAGAAATTGTCTGCAAAACGTCGTCAGCAAATACTTTTGTCGGTCGAGCAAAATCAGCAGCACTCTTGCAGCCATCACGCTTACTGATAATGTACAGATTGAGAGATTTGTTACATGAGTAAGTAATCAAGAACAAACGACATCACAAAAAGACAGAAAACAAGGTCAGTCATTGATAACTGAAGAAACAAGAAGCCTGCATTGTATCCACTATACTTTTTCAACGCCTTAATCATTATGTATGCTAAGTAGAAAATATTGTATCTCTGGATTCCATGTGTGCTAATCATCAAGTTGGTTGGGCGGATGGGTGGTAAGGCACGCAGGCAGAGAGTCAGACAAGTAGGTATGCAGGCAAGTAAGCAGGCAGTCAAACAAGCAGGCAAGTGGGCAGGCAGACAGTCTGGCTTGCAGACAGTAACAGAAGTATTATCCCTACTTTCAGACACTGCCTTTCTTCTGCAGAAAGACCATCGAAGAAAATCCAATGCAGAAGGCTCGGTCAGACCACGGCATGGTGCAGGTGGGTAAATCCGTCTACGTCGCTGGTGGAGACAACTTGGCCATCGAGGAGTACAACAACGACCGCAAGACGTGGAGCGTGGCTGGCAAGCTCAACACCCGGGTGAAGAAGTGCGGAGTTGCAGCCATAGATCACCGCATCCTGGTGGTGGGAGGCAGCAGCAAGGGGTCTGATAGGTTGGTGCAGGTCTTCGACACACGCACGGGCGCCGACGCCAAGCTGGTGCAACTGCTGCCTATGGGCATGCCCGAGATTCGCTGCGCCGGTCTCAACCAGGGCAAGGTCGTCTGCCTCAGCAGAGAGGGTAAGGTGGTGAAGATCGGGGGCGAGAGTGACAACTACGAGATCACGTCCACCATCACGCTGCCCAACATGACCGTGGACTTTGATGCCATGATCAGAGGCCAGTCCATCGTCGTCTGCACAGGCCACCTCAAGAATGAAGAGCTCCGGGTCAGCGACTCCAAGCGCGCCGTGTTTCTGAAGTACAGGCTGCAGGATGGAAAGGAAGACGACTGCGACATTCCTTCCCTGCCTGAGTTGCTGCGAGTGTATGGGCTGGCCGCCACTCGCACGGCCTTCTGAAACGCTGCATGCAGCTGTGCTAGAGGGCAGCGTCTCGCGCTGCGATGAATTGTATGGAGTTTTGGTAGAGTTTCCGTTAGAAAGACATAGGCCTATGCTTCGCCTGCAAGTTGCTCTTGACGGGCCGCACATTTGCTTTTTTGTGAGAAATGTCTTGGTCAACGAAGAGAATTCTTGGTAGAGTTATATTCTAGTGTGGTCACCATACGGAGAGGTTTGATTTATTACGCAGGAACCCGTTACAGAAAGCAAGATGACATGTATGCTCTTGACAGGACGCTATTCTAGTTTTTGTGAGGAATATCATTGTCACCGATAAAAGTTCTGCATAAAATTACAGTTTAATGTCATTACAATCAAGACTGCTTTAAAATTACTTACCAAGACAATCATTACAGAAATCTAGATGATCATAACGCATCAGAGCAGTCATGTTAGTGCGAAAATCATCTTTATTGCACAGCATTCATGTTCAGTAACCCCACTAATTTTTGTTTTACATTTCTTATCTCGGTGTCTTATGTTGGCTATTTTGTTTTGAGTCTTCGTTATTGTATTGCGTCGAGGAGTTTGATTGAAGAAGATGTGAGCATAGTTGTCCCCAAACGCATGGAACTTGTTCAAGCATTGTAGTATTTTGTCTTGTTTAAAAAAATCTGTCAGCGGCAACAGACCATTCGCTCTGGGCCCGTATTCACAACGGCGATTTATCTTTTTAACACTCGATTTATCCCCTAAGCCCGGGTTATCTTGATCGGTTAGATAAGGTACGCTCGTCAGAGGATCCTAGGTTGCGCTTTGCTATATATATACTGGTTTCCAGCCAAGGGAGAGCGGAACAGGCAGTTGGAATCGTCTGAGTTTAGAGATAAATCGGGGTTAAAATAAATCGCCGTTGTGAATACGGGCCCAGGATGATAACTGTGCGACTGACCAGAGTTTTTAATGGAGGACCGTCAATTGCATGTTTTCTCTTCGTAATCATGACATGTTTGTGCTTAAATTGCGAGTATTGTTGTTGTTGTTGATTACGGTGGTGGTGGTGGCAGCGGCGGCGGCGGTGGCGAAATTGTAAGGGAAAAATAAGTACATTGTGGCATCATCTTCTCACAAAATGTTTTAAATCATTGCTGGATCCTTGCTTTGAATGTGTTGCTTTTTACACCAAGATCCGGTACCTTAAAACTAGTTGTGGTCAACACAGCTTTTGTGTGATGCACAAACAGTGGATGTTGCTGTCACTGTTGTTACCCGGGGTTACAAGTGCTGTTAGTGCGCTTGACCAGCACTCGCTTTGCGGCTGGCGGGTGCCGCGTTCGAAGCTGTGCTGTTCCTAGAGTTGCATCCTTGAGCACGCAACGTGCTTCACTGACATTCTTTCTCCCCTCTTTGGAGTACAAGGGGGCTCCCGTGACAGCAGCGATGACATGATGTAGTGCGATTAAGCCTTATGTGCGGCATGAGCCAGCATCAGGTCGGAACACTCCACAGAGTGGATACCAGACTGGGTGTGCCTTGTCTCACCTACGTCAGATGCCAGAGAAGGATTGATCAAGCGATCAGGAGGTAAAGTGTAAAGCGGTCTAAGACCCAGACATGGTTAAGTTACGATAAAAAGAACACGACTTTGCCTTTACCATTTTACCTTGTTGTAACTGTTGGCGCCGCCTATACTGCCGCCTTGTCCTTGCTGCCTTGTCCTTTGCTTCTTGCCGTGGATGGTGTTGGTAGCAGCAGTGCCAGTGAAAGTGGAGACGATGCCTTTGAGAAACTCTCGAGAAGAACAAGGAGAAAACAAGAAGGGAGGGAGTAGTGGGAGGTAGGTTGAAGGGGATTGCGAGGGGAGGGGGGAGAGAACTGCTGCGATAACAGGGACAAAGACGGCAGAAAGGACGTCAAAAGGAGTAGAAGAAGAGGGAGCAGAAGAGGGAAAGGAGGAGGAGGAGTGTGAGGAAGAGAAAGGAGAGAGAGGAGGTGAAGAGGGAGGGGGAGGGGGGAAGGAGAAGGAAGAGGGGCGGGGGGGGGGGGAGAGAAACAGGGGAGGAGGAGGAGGAGCAGGAGGAGGAGGAGGAGGAGGAGGAGGAGTAGGAGGAGGAGGAGGAGGAGGAGGAGGAGGAGGAGGAGGAGGAGGAGGAGGAGGAGGAGGGGAAAAAAGGAGGAAGAGGAAGGAGAAAAGAGGAGGAGGAGGGAGACAAGAGGAGGAGGAAGGAGAAACGAGGAGGAGGAGGGAGAAAAGAGGAGGAGGAAGGAGAAAAGAGGAGAAGGAGGGAGACAAGAGGAGGAGGAAGGAGAAAAGAGGAGGAGGGAGAAAAGAGGAGGAGGGAGAAAAGAGGAGGAGGAGGGAGAAAAGAGGAGGAGGAGGGAAAAAAGAGGAGGAGGAGGGAGAAAAGAGGAGGAGGAGGGAGAAAAGAGGAGGAGGAGGGAGAAAAGAGGAGGAGGAGGGAGACAAGAGGAGGAGGGAGAAAAGAGGAGAAGGAGGGAGACAAGAGGAGGAGGAGGGAGACAAGAGGAGGAGGAGGGAGACAAGAGGAGGAGGAGGGAGACAAGAGGAGGAGGAGGGAGAAAAAAGGAGGAGGAGGGAGAAAAGAGGAGGAGGAGGAAGACAAGAGGAGGAGGAGGGAGACAAGAGGAGGAGGAGGGAGACAAGAGGAGGAGGAGGGAGACAAGAGGAGGAGGAGGGAGACAAGAGGAGGAGGAGGGAGACAAGAGGAGGAGGAAGGAGAAAAGAGGAGGAGGAGGGAGACAAGAGGAGGAGGAGGGAGAAAAGGAGAAGAGAGACAGAAGAAGAGACACATGTCCAGTCTTACTGAACAAATTTATTTTTACACTTTTACTTTCTTAAAATTCTAGTGAGAGCATCCTTTGTACATCAAGTGTCACGTTTCTTTAATCATCGTGAGCCAAGTAAACTTCGTATCAATATCGATTTGTACCTTTTTATATTATGAATGTACGTGTGTGTGTGTGTGCGCGCGTGCCCGCGCGTGTGTGTGTTTGCGTGCGTGCCTGCGATTGTGTGTGAGACTTTCTCAAGGAATGAGTGTAAGCGCGGGGAGAGAGAGAAAGAGAGAGAGAGAGAGAGAGAGAGAGAGAGATAGAAAGAAAGAGAGAGAGAGAAAGAGAGAGAGAGAGAGAGAGAGAGAGAGAGAGAGAGAGAGAGAGAGAGAGAGAGAGAGAAGAGAGAGAGAGAGAGAGAGAGAGAAAGAGAGACTTTGACTCATTTATTGAATATAGGCCGACCTCCCTTTACAATTTTAACATACAATATCACAAATGAACAATTCCTACATACAATCGATTGCAGTTTTCCTCTCGGTGTTTCAAAGCACAAAATATGTACATCGCCACATTTCTTGTCGTTATCTTATCAGAAGCAAACATGAGTTGCATGAAATCCGTCCCAGCCTCTAAATGACGTTTGATGTATTTCTTTCTTAATTCTTCATAGAAGGGGCAGTCCACCAAAAATGCTCTTCGTCTTCATTTTTATGACAAAACGGGCATTTTGCACAGAAGAGTAAAACGGTGTCTGTTAATATTTAGGTTGTTTACACCAAACCTTAACCCTGCAAAAGCATCACAAATTTTTTTAATAGTTAACATTTTTAGGTACGCCTCTTCCCCGAAGTTCTTGAAAGAGGAGTACCAACAATATCTTGTACAGGAGCTTTTTTCTCCCTGCAACAGCTGTCTGTGATAGTCTCGAAGCCTTTGCTTAAAGTTAAACGCCCTGAGGAAGGGTTTTTCGTTGCCAACGCCAACGCCTTCAATGAGCCATACGTGAGCAAATCCTGACCTGGAGAGGCAACTTTCTATGAGAGCTGTCCAATTTCTGCTATGGAAGACATTGGAGTTAGCTAACCAGCGATATACTTGTTTGGGGAGCCTGTTGGCTTTTTACTAATTTTTAGCAAATATTTAACTGCTCTAGTGCAGCCTGAGATAGACAGGGGATATCTTCCCAGGTCCCTATACACCATATGAGTTGGTGTGCGGGTATCCAGACCTAGAATTCTTTTGCAGGCGAAGCTGTGGGCTTTTCCCACTATGTCAGCTTTACCCATGCCCCATATCTCAGAACCATAAAGCAGGAGAGATTGTACTTGGGAGTCGAATGACTTGAAGAGGATAGTGATGCTTGTGTTATGCAAACTCCACATGGTCTTCAGTACTTGAACGACTCTTTGCTAATGGGTCTTCCAGATGTACATTGAAAGATAACCTTGAGGAAAAGGTGAAGCCCAAGTACTTATAGCTATTTACAACTTCTAGCTTCCTGCCGGCTAAGGTCCACCTTTCCCCTTGTGCTAAATGACCTCCTTTTCGGAAGACCATCACTTTCGTTTTGTCCAGGTTAACCTTCAAACCCAAGGTACGAGACGTCTGGACAAGATTATTTAGCTGCTTTTGTCAACCAGTCGGAGTTGTAGAAAGGAGAGCAACACCATGAGCGAATAAGAAGGCAAATATTTCTGGAGTGCCAGGTTGTAGCTGGACCCCGTGTTTCCCTAACCTCCGTGCATGATTAGCAACAACATATATATATATATATATATATATATATATAGAGAGAGAGAGAGAGAGAGAGAGAGAGACAGATAGATAGATAGATAGATAGA
>JAWQFJ010024498.1:0-10000 GCA_034096865.1 Theodoxus fluviatilis | reverse complement strand
GAGGGAGAGAGAGAGAGAGAATCATGATGATGCTGGTATTGGTGGTGGTGGTGGTAATGGTGGTGGTAATGGTGGTGGTGGTGGTGTTCGTGGTTGAGATCGTGATGTTGGAGGTGATGTTGGTGGTGATGGTGGTGGTGATGGTGGTGATCATGGTGAAGATGGAGGCGGTGATGGTAGTTGTGATGACGACGACGACGACGACAAGGACGATGATGATGACGACGACGATGACGATGATGATGACGATTCGTAGGTGGACATGGAGCTGTGCGAAGTGGACGCTGCCAGTGCCAAACGCCTGGTGATTCGGCACATTCCGCTGAAAAATGTGATGCTGTACTGCTCGGATGCGAAAGGCGCGGACCCCGTGCAGCTCAGCTTCGGGGACACCCTGCTCCACATCGCGCGCTCCTGCCCCACACTCACCGAGCTCAGGCTGTATGACAATTTGGACCAGGTGAGTCTCTTTCCCTCTGCACTCCGCCCACGCAGGGAGAAGAGAAGGCAAACTGGCATCAAATTTTATCAGCAATGATGATGATGATGATGATGATGATGATGATGATGATGATGATGATGATGATGATGATGATGATGATGATGATGATATTGATGATGATGATGATGATGATGATGATGATGATGATGATGATGATGATGATGATGATGATGATGATGATGATGATGATGATGATGATGATGATGATGATGATGATGATGATGATGATGATGATGATGATGATGATGATGATGATGATGATGATGATGATGATGATGATGATGATGATGATGATGATGATGATGATGATGATGATGATGATGATGATGATGATGATGATGATGATGATGATGATGATGATGATGATGATGATGATGATGATGATGATGATGATGATGATGATGATGATGATGATGATATTGATGATGATGATGATGATGATGATGATGATGATGATGATGATGATGATGATGATGATGATGATGATGATGATGATGATGATGATGATGATGATGGTGATGATGATGATGATGATGATGATGATGATGATGATGATGATGATGATGATATTGATGATGATGATGATGATGATGATGATGATGATGATGATGATGATGATGATGATGATGATGATGATGATGATGATGATGATGATGATGATGATGATGATGATGATGATGATTGATGATGATGATGATGATGATGATGATGATGATGATGATGATGATGATGATGATGATGATGATGATGATGATGATGCTGATGATGATGATGATGATGATGATGATATTGATGATGATGATGATGATGATGATGATGATGATGATGATGATGATGATGATGATGATGATGATGATGATAACCTGATTATGGCTAAAAATAGTACCGACGGCAGCGTTATAATTGTTAGCTCGTAACGCTATTTTTAGCCTCGACGTCAGGGCTAATTTTAGCATGTGGTAATGGATGGATGGATGGATAGATGGATGGATGATGGATGGATGGATGGATGGATGGATGGATGGATGGAGGGAGGGATGGATGGATGAATGAATGAATGGATGGATAAGGTTAAAAGGCCTCTCACTCAGCCTGAAAAAGCTATTTATAGCCAACAGATCGTGATTAAAACCCTTTAAAAAGGGTTAAATAATTTCAAAATAAAAACACTTTTACAAGTTGGAATCAACTAATGGACATTAGAGTCCTAAAGTATACTTCAAAATTGATCATAAATACCAATAACATTTTTAAAAATTTTAACAGACAGTAGTATTCTTTTAATATATCGCAGATGGAATTTGATATTAAACATCTCTATCTTGCAACAGCAAAACTGGGGCACTCCACCAGAATGTGCCTCACAGTCACCCTGGGTCTGCAGGCGAGGCACTCTGGTGGACGCTCAGACCGCAACAAAGAGGGGCTATTCTTAGCGAGGTTTGGTGCCAGAGTGACTTCCTTACTCTTTCCTGTGCACCATACTTTCCTTTCTCTCGTGAGTTTTGTTGGATGAAAAGTGATGAAAGATAACTAGCAGAGGGCTTGCAACTCGATGTAGTGTATGCTGCGTTGGCTGAGTCGCTGAATCAGACCATGAAGACAGAACCTCTGAACACAGAGTACAGATGCACACCAAGTGGGTTTTCATTTGAAGGAGTATGGTCGCTTAATCTATTTTTTTAAAAGGTCGAAGTCCTCACTAAATGCACACGATAAGGAAAACTGCCTGAGCATTGAAAATGATGTGACTACTAAACTGATATCCAGAGTGAGATCCCCATGAGAGAGATGCATGAGAAGTCACGGGAATATCAGACAGAAACTGTTACTTGTTACTGCAAAGTGTCGGGAAGTCCCAGTGATGCTAAGCATGGAAACTATTGAGGCTTGTACAGTTGCCTATACACCCTGTTCATCAGCTCAATCATATTAAGCTTGTTTTTAATTGACATATAAATCTTGGCTAATATTCACCAAGTCTTGGTAAATTACATATTAGCAAATATTAGGAAACAATTCGGCAACTATTACGCCAAGTCGTGGCAAATCTTTAGCTTCCTAATAGCTTGACGAAACAAAGCCTAGATCTCGCAAAGGAAATTTGCAATAATTTGTGGCATCGATCGGCATTATGCAGATACCGTATGTGTGCAAATGCTGCAAATATAAACGAAGCGCCATATCTTCTCCGCTATTGTGCTCTGAGGGGATCTCACGAATAACTCGCGCCAATAGCTATTGGCATTACCTGTCGAGCCAATATCCCAAGTCTTGGCAAATATTTGTCAAGTCTTGGCGAAAACCAATTAAGAACCGGAACACTTGACCAAATATTCAGCGAATACATCCCAAGATCAGGCACATTTTGACCGAATACTTGGCCAGTATTTGCCAAGACATGGCAAACACTATTCAAGAACTGGCTTAAGATGAATCTTGCTTTACCCCAGGACGTTGAGGCGGGAATTCTGGCGGTGGTCAAGAGCTGCCCCAGGCTGTCACTCCTCAGTCTCCTATGCGACGTAACTACAGCCTTCCTGGACGAGATTCTGACTTTGCAGGTAACGCCAGCTCCTCACCCACCTGCGTCCAAACACTAAAACAAAAAATGGAGGTGTTGAACTTTGATGGTGCCACTTCACTGGCTTACGGGCCTTGAATAGCTTGACGCTGTTTCCCCTGATCGATAAGTCTTTCCATAAGTCTGTCTCGCTTTCCAACCGCATTACCGTTAACTCAGATTTTCTTTTGATAGCCCTTTTTGACTGATGTCTTCTTTCACGCCACTTTCTTCTTTTTGAAGCATTGGTTGATGTCTAACGGTACACATGCCTAACATAGGGACAAAGTGCAATCTCCACATATCAGGGATTATTCAGCTCCTCGCTTTACTGCGGCTCCAAGCTACACAACATCCCTTTACTCTTTTCTCTGTCTCACACTCACATTGACATTGCCTGGAGAAAATTTCTCACTGTGTGCTCGGCGCAGCACTTTGGAGGCAAAGTACTCCGGAATGGAAAAGTATTCCACGAGTGTTGGAGAAAGCCCTGGAAAAGTATTGGCCATACAGTCAACTTCAGCCTTCGTGTAGCCGAGACAACTCGAGAATGCATGTTGCTGGTGTCTGGCGAAGAAATTAAATGTGATGCAGTTTGAGGATCTCTCTGTTAGAAGAAGTTTGCCATACAGTTCTGATAGCATGCCATTAAATTTGTATATCTTCTGATGAAAAGAAAAGAAAAGGGTCGTGCAGTCTTGAGTTTGCCATTGCGTTTAAACGGACACAACGTGAGAGAATTAACATCTTGCAATTTTCTGTTCAATCCGTCATTAGTTTTCATTAGTTTTAAGCATCAAACACACAAACAAACAAACAAACAAACGAAAGAACGAACGAACAAACAAACGTGAAAACAAAGACTCTTAATTCTTGTTGATAGTGGTAGTTGTGTTCTTTCTTAATACCTTAATTTTTATTCAGAAAGGGACGTATATGCATACAGCTGACTCAAAATTAATCTTTGGTACCAAGGTTGTACAAAGACTACACTTCAAGCAGTTTGCACACAAACAATAACATATGGGGGGAAAAGAGAGCCTGGACTGTATTTGAGTACAAGTAAATGATGTAGACGTCATGGGAAATGATGAGAGATGAGATCTAGAATGAGAAGTCGGGGCGAGGGGAGGGGGTAGGGTGGGGGGAGGGAGAGAGGGGGGGACATGATCATTAGGTAACGTGAGAAGGGGCAGTTCTATTCTTTTATATCAAGATCTTAGTCACATGCCGTAACGTCTGTCATTGAAATCGCCCTTAATCCCTGGGACGGGAAAATATGATTTTATTGAAATAAAACGCTCTTTATGGATTCTGCAGGTCAGCGGCCGTGCGCATCTGAAAATACTATTCGTCAACCTAACCAACTACGAGATCGATGTTGACGAGATCCGAACCTGGTGTGGGATTCTCCTGCGTCATCAGCAAAAGCTCTCTTCTTCAATGCATGTCAAGGTCTACATGGCTGACCTGACCTTGACTCTATATGACCCCTCGAGCCCTCTCAAGTTCAATGCCAACATTGAAAACAACACACCTGAAATTTCAAGCTGAGCTTTCTGTCGATTGTGATGCATTTGTGAAGAGGAGAAAGACGTTTCGTTTGTATTTTTAATTGGTCATAGTAGTTTACAAGTTGGAGCCAGGACCTCACCCCCTAAATAAGAAGCTGTTTCACTTTTTGACTTACCACGCTGTGAGTGTGTGTCTTTTTTTAGCCCTCGCTCGAGAGAGGCAACCCACGGTGGCGCTTACAGCCTGCACAGATGCGAAGCCCGCAATATGCACGGTGCATTTTAACAAATTCATGTATTAGAGGCCAGTTTTGCATAATAAAGAGTTTGCCTACACCTGAAAGCTTTTAGTGCTGATGCAGCAATCAATATGCACGCACACACACAACAGTAGCGTGGCTTGTATATGTAACAAAGATGCAGCTTAACCCAGGGCGAAATTAATACTCCTGCTTGCTGGGTGTTGATCAGCAGACCATGACTCCAGCTGCCACAGCCTCCCCTTCCAGCTTGAACCTGGGGGGTACAGAATGTTTGTGTGGGTGCCCTGCCCAGTGAAAATGTCAACAAACGGAGTGAGAGATTCCAGCCAGGCAGAAGGTTGTATGCTTGCATGATGTAGGGGAGAAAACTCCAGCTTTTTATGAGCTGCTTACTTCCCTTTGAATTTTTAAAGAAGTTTATTTGTGAATTTACAACCTTTTTAAACCACCTCCTGATATTAATTGGCTGATAACTGCCCTTGCGTTTGAATACTGATTTGAAACTGGTTTACTCATAGGCATTGAAACTGCACTGTTTATAGCCTCAGGATTGTCATTTTTGGTTGATGCATTTTTAATTTTGTTAATGATACTTGCAACCGCTTTGTCCCCAAGTTGCTTAGCTTGGGACTCCACAACCCCCTTGGCTGCATTTGTTGCAAGCTGCTTTGCAAAAGGAAGCTTCTCACTAAGAATTTTGGTGCCAGCTAAAAACGCTTTTTTGGCTAGATTAAAAATATTTCCAAAAATGTGACCTCCAATTACCTTCCTTTTTAAGTAATAATTACGTCGCATTCTATATCAATAAGTCAGATTTCTTTTAAAGACAAAAAGAAGGTTCCTATTTCACCCCTAAAGTCTACAAGATTTCTTGATTGGTCAGTGATTCTTATTGTGACAGCTGAAATGAGATTAGATTGATTAAGAGGCAAATATATCAGCTGATTGGGAGAAATATGCAGTAATGTTCCTGGGGACCGGTTTGGAGAGAAGGCATATAATACGTCTGATGAGATTCCATTGATGTAGGATGAACTGATAAGCGAACATCTGATTAACAAGCTGTTGATAGTGGTGATGTTCTCGGGTCTGTCACTATCTCCAGAGACTGTGACCACTTTTTAAAATCAAAACTCAAAATTTAATGAAGTGTTTTTTCTCCCCTAAAATCAATAGTAAAACCGGGCTTTAGTGTAACTTTGGTCCTTAAGGTATTGTAATTTGGTTCAATTGTAATGCCTTCATTTCCCCTAAGTTTTTTCATTCCATTTTGTATTTCTTTATTTATGTCTGGAATATTGTAGGCGCCAGGAGGAATAGTCATTGTTAAAGCCTAGCCATTTTCAGTATAATTAAATTTGTTGTTTTGTTCTGTCACATTCAACCATGAATACCAGAGATCAGCACTGATTAGAGCTATCTTGTATTGCTTGTTTGGGTCTAGAACAATGTTTTCTCTAAAGTAAGTGGCAAAGTTTTGGCATTGCTGTCCAGAACTATCTAAGAATAGAATCATTTCAAACATCTTTATACTAAGTACAAAGAATTTTATAATGATGCTTTTTCTCTAATTCTGAATACATAAAAAACATCATTCCACAACATAATTGGTTTATCGGATTCATCAGTGACCCACAACCTTATTTTGTCTGTTTGAAGAGGTATGTATCTTACAAATGAGGGGCTTGCTTCTACTAGTTTTCCAGGTACAAATGAGTGAATGACTCCCCCATTAGAAGAATGAATTTTTACCAATGGATCAGGAAGTTTTTTTACCATAAGCATGGTCATAGATTCTTTGCATTTTAAAGCCAAGAAAGTTCCCCACACTTTCATGATGTTCAAACACCACTGCATAACCACAATGAACAACTACTTTAACTCTTTGGTTAACTAAGGTAATTTCTATGTTATCTGGATTGTCTCCATTATTCTTAATTTTTTCCTTTATAGTGTGGTTTAGTTCAGAAATGGTGTACTTACCACAAGGTATTCTAAAGGATTTATAAATAGCAGGACAAACAATGTAGTCAAATTGGTTGTTATGATGGCTTATATTATGCCAAGTGTTTGGAATAAAAGCCTTTTCTAGTGCAATTTCATACTGTTTAGAGGGGTCTACCTTCAAGTCAATGGTAAAGTCATAGGCACAACCTATGAATGCTGCAGCACTGCTTAATACAACCTTTTCTTCCATGTATATTTTGTGCAAATAAAATATATTGACTTATATGTATGTTTCATAAATTGTTTTATAATCCTCTTTGCTGATGATGTTACTGTTTACAAGCTTTGTAAGGATATCTACTATCTTGTTAGTAACATGCTTGGATTTGTTTCCTGCTTCTACACTTCCAGTCAATACAGCTAGTCTATTGGCTAGGTCATCTGGTGTACAACCCTCTACAGATTTTACCATTCTTGTAATGGACCTTTGGTTAAGAGGTAATCCAGAGAGCTCTACCAACTTTTTTAATGTTGTAAGAGCTGCTGGGCTGTACTGGTTCTTAGAGTTAAACCGCTTATGAAGAAGTTCAATGAAATCATAATCAACTGTTTTGCTAAGTACCTTTTTACCATCTTTATATGCAACTAGCTTCATTTGAGACAGCTGTGTTGGGTCAACCTGAAGATTTCCAAACATAAAGTCTTTTGTTAACTTGTATGGATGCATTGGCAGGCCCATTCCAAGCATTTTCTTTGGAGAAGGTTTTTTAATTACTGCATATTCTTTTTTGAGACTCTGAATTCTTCTTCTATATGTTTGCAGATTAGTGAGGTCATACCGAAGCTGTTCCTTTCTTGGGGAGATTTTTTCTTTTTTCCTCCTAATTTTCTACCCAGTAGTTTAATTAACCCCACAGATTCATTGTCTAAAAGCTCTAAGCTCTCCAAAAGAGTATCTCCTGAGGTAGCCGATATTGTGGAAGAAAGTTTTGGGAGCTTGTAATATTTCAGCACATTAGGATCAATATTTGCATCCAGGTCAATATTTACAGCCTCTTGAAGTGGAGGCAAAGGTGGTAAAGCTGGAAGGGCGGGCAAAGACTGTAGAGGCATTTGAACTGCTTCTACAATGGGTTGAGTGAAAGGCTGTACCACATCTCTTTGGAACTCTTCTTTAGCAACTTTTGTTGCAGCCACTTTTTCTTTGCTTACCTCTCGTGCTTTTAATAATTTCTTGATTAGCTCATTTCGCTCATTCACCGTTTGTATATGTTCAAAGCTCATGGATGTTATTCACGCAGCGGCCATTTTGAAATCGAAAACGAGACAGGGTGGGTAAATTTAATGGCGGCCAGCGTCTATGGCGAAACCGAAGGCTCATAGACAATGCTGTGTTCCTTATTGCGAGAACGATGATCGGTATGACGAGAACTCCAGACTGTCCTTTTTCAAATTCCCCACAGACAAGAAGCAGAAGAAACTATGGATCTGGAAGATTCAGCGTGATCCTGGCAAAAAAATCAAGGCAACAAGAGCTTAGATTTAGGTCTTGTAAAAGCAACAAAAAAAAATCATCTAACCAGAACATTCAAGATCCTCATAAAAACACCATATTTGTCATATCTTTTCATCAACTCAACTACACTTCTTACGAAATAAAGCCATTTCTACAACTTGATATACGAATAAAAGCGACAAGGCTTCAGATAATGCCTCACGAGGAGCGCACATGTTTGTGATGTAAAACGTGACCTTCATTACAGTACATGTATTACACTATGAGTGATCTTATCCGATACCAGTTGATGTTTTACCCCTCTGCTAAGATTATAATACAACCTTGGGAATATATGTGTTGGACCTTTTACTGGTGAACGTATTTCATAGCATCAGACAATACTAGCATTGTACACGATGTCAACAGCAGGCAGGTTCGAGGACAACAATATATTTATAATCTATCCTGGTGCCGCTGAGGTCCGCGCGTCAGCTATAAATAGAAGTGCGCGAAGCTTGGATTTGTAAAATGTATTTCGACGCAATCAACATACAGCTTTGATAAATTAAGACAGCCCATGGTTATATTAGCGTTATAAATTAACATATAGGCTTACTGACCTTATTTCAAGAAACACCATTCATAATGATCAACACTACGAACCAAGCAGACGAACACGATCGAACCGTAGCCACTACGCCAGCAGACGATCGAGATAACTAAATGTTTCATGTAAAATTCGAATGAGTTGTATTATAATCTTAGCAGAGGGGTAAAACATCAACTGGTATCAGATAAGATCACTCAAAGTGTAATCAAAGACCCTATATAGGATCTTTGGTGTAATACTGTAATGAAGGTCACGTTTTACATCACAAACATGTGCGCTCCTCGTGAGGCACTATCTGAAGCCTTGTCGCTTTTATTCGTATTTCAAGTTGTAGAAATGGCTTTATTTCGTAAGAAGTGTAGTTGAGTTGATGAAAAGATATGACAAATATGGTGTATTTATGAGGATCTTGAATGTTCTGGTTAGATGATTTTTTTTTTGGTTGCTTTTACAAGACCTAAATCTAAGCTCTTGTTGCCTTGATTTTTTTGCCAGGATCACGCCGAATCTTCCAGATCCATAGTTTCTTCTGCTTCTTGTCTGTGGGGAATTTGAAAAAGGACAGTCTGGAGTTCTCGTCATATCGATCATCGTTCTCGCAGTAAGGAACACAGCAGTGTCTATGTGATGATGAAGCCTTCGGTTTCGCCATAGACGCTGGCCGCCATTAAATTTACCCACCCTGTCTCGTTTTCGATTTCAAAATGGCCGGTGCGTGAATAACGTCTATTGCAATAATTCACAGTATATATTAATGCAAGATAACTTTAATTAATGCATTTTGTTGCACAATTAGTTGGTTTTGTTGTAAACTCCATCAAACCCTTTTCTATACATTTCTGGATGTGTCTTGCTGTTTTGTCCAAAACCATGAATGAATAAGGTTCTGCTGTGGCTGCATGATACACTTGAACAAACTCATCTGAAGTAATCCCAGCACTGTGGTCTTGAGCTATACACCTCACATCCTTATTGTCCAGCCCGCCAAACAACACAAAACACTTAGTGTTTCTTTGAATGTATTTTGGAACATCATAGTAGGACTGCCACAGATACAAGCAATTACAGTTTTTGTTTCTGCTTAGAGAAAAATACTCCTTAAC
>JAWQFJ010024496.1:0-14982 GCA_034096865.1 Theodoxus fluviatilis | reverse complement strand
GGACGTCTAAAGCAGCTCCACAGACCAGAGGGCGCTGCTTGTGGAGGGGTCAAGGTCGACGAGGCCTTCTGGGAACTGCTTCGGACAATCATTGGCAACAAAGGTCTGGTGAACATTGACAAGATGGAGAACCTGGAAATGACGCGGAACCTTGAGGAAGCAAAGCCTTCCATGGGACGGAGTGAGGAAGTACACATCAAGCTGCCTTCTTCTATAGAAAAGGAAATACAGAGGAATTTGCCATCTGCAGGCCTTTCTGGCACAATCAAAATCAACAACTCTCATCTGGTCCTCGACAAGGACAGGGTGGTCGCTCTCTTTGCAGAGACCAAACAAGGCATCATCGCGGCAATGACAAGAGTTCTCCAAAGCGAGACCGTGGGCCGAGTGGACGCCATCTTGCTGGTGGGAGGCTTGTCCGAGTCCAAGGTCATCCAGGACGAAGTGACCAGCGCCTTCCCAGAGGAGCGAGTGCTGGTGCCCCCTTCCCCGTCCCTCACTGTGCTGATGGGCGCCGTCCAGTACGGCCACTGCCCCCAGGTCATCTCCACCAGGGTCGCGCCCTTCACCTACGGCGTCAACGCATATGCATACTTCGTTGAGGGAGAACACGACGAGGCAAACGCTACAGTCGTAGAGGGGGTGAAGAGGTGCAAGAATGTCTTCTCTGTTTTCATTCGCATCAACGACATCGTGAGCCTTGACCAGCAGCTTCCGTTCAAGAATTTCACTCCAGGATGGACTGGACAGACAAAGGTCAAATTCAACATCTACCGCACGAGGAGCCCTTGCCCCACGTACGTGACAGAGGAGGGCTGCGAGAAGATCGGTCACTTCACAGTGGAGATGCCAGACCTGACTGGAGAGAAGGAGAGGCGAGTCCATGCTACGATGTCTGTGAGCGGCACGGAGCTGAAAGTCATGGCCAGAGATGGAAACACGGGGAAAGAGTTCTCCACCACCTGCGTCCTTCTCAGCAAGGAAAATGGAACAAGCACCTCAATGACCAGGAAATAAGTCAGAATTAGTCCGAGACCCAGTAGTGATTGAAGAAATGTCGATGAAACCAATCTAATATTTACTAAACATTAATTCAACAGGTACTAAATTTAATCATACAGCATTTTCGACTAGTGTTAAATATTTAGCACAATGTATTTTGCAAGTTCATCCTGCGAATTCCAACCAGTCAGATATTGATGAAGGAACCCGGTGCAGGAAAGCAACGTATTTGTTGACGTGAATGAGTTTCAGAATGATGGCACTTGCAATTGCTTATTTTTGTTTAATTGTTATCAGATTAAATGTATGTGCGTGCGCGCGCTCTTATGTGTGTGTGAGTGTGTGTGTGTGTGTGTGTGTGAGTGTGTGTATGCGTGTGTGCGTGTGCGCGCGCGCGCGTGTGTGTGTGTGTGTGTGTGATGACTCTACGAGGTTCCACTTTGAATGGATCTTATTGTGAATGAGATCAAACAATTACGCAGCGAAGTGGTGCGTTTTGCTTGCAGTATGACGCCACCAGGGCTACAGATTCGTTGCAACTGAACAATTTTCCCCTGAGGAGTGTAACGTAGAATTACTGCAGTGTACCACCAACACACCGTGAGAGATTGTCAGGTGGAAAAACAATCTTGGCCATAAGTCTCCCGTTGTAGTTTCTTGAGTGGCAACTATTGCAGCATCAGTGTCTCGGGTTTTCTGTACAGTGGATTGTACTAACCATGCACCTCAGTGGATTGTACTAACCATGCACCTCAGTGGATTGTACTAACCATGTATCTCAGTGGATTGTACTAACCATGCACCTCCACTGACAGTTGACGTGTGACACCTTGCTGCAGTAAATCCTTTCCGTCAGCGATTACAAGATAAGAAATGTAGTCATCGTTGGAATTAGTTTTATGTAATATGCCGGCAACTTTTGAAGTTGCACTAAATTGGAGAAGAAAGCAGAAAGGATGGAATTCGCCATACTACTAATGCAGTTGCTGATATCTATAGAACCCGGATAAGTTCAGCCCCTGAAAACCTTTCGCAAACAAACGCTGACTTTTAAAATGAACAATTTGTTTAGACTGTTTTGCCATCGTTTCAATCTTTAAGCTTGAACATTTTGTTTACTGCCTATAATAATGAATGTGCTGTTTAAATGCCCCAACGGAAATGCAGACAGTCGGTGACTAATGATTTTATTTATTTTGACAGGTCTGTAGTTGTTTTTTGTTGTTGTTGGTTGACATGACTTTTTTGTCACTGATTTTGAAATATAACATAGTTCACATGGAGGGATACACAGGAGTTCGTGTGTTGTACTTTGTAGGGGCTTTACCTTGTATTCCAGAGCCTCCTTTCGTACATGTTGTCACAATGTATATTCAACATCACTTCATCCATTGATCGTAGATTTTGTAAAGTCATGTGTGTCTGCACTGCTTTCTATTCGTCTGGATTATTGAAAAGACACTTTGCATTCAGCTGTCTGGTATAATTATTTGTTTACAAAAGCCCTCCTCTTGCAGACAGCATATCTAGAAGTTTCATATAGCCATTTTGGATGTGTATATATCTGAAAATGTTCATAATGCACTTCGCATTTTAGTTCACTCATGTCCCTTTGCAACAGTGCCTGTTTTTGTGTGCCCTCTGAGTTAAGGAATTTTTGGGTATAGTTGTTAGCACTATCTGTGTTTTACACACAATGCACGCAGTTAACACCAACACCGGAGAACAAGAACATTATATGTTACATTAGATGTGATACCAGAGTCACCTATTACATGAGAATCACTGTATTGTGAATAGGTGTCATAAACTCATAGCACCAGATGTATGTTGCCAACTGTGTATCAAACAATCGTTTTCTTGGCATTCCAGCAGACTTGTATCCACTTATTGCATGTGTTGAAGCATTATTTGCTTAGATGCTTTAATAAGCTTTTTACGAAAACATATGCACATCATTTCCGTGTTCTCAACTTTTTTGCTTTGGCGGTGTGATTTTTTGTGAATACCTCGTAAACCGCGTCGTGTCCGACACCTGGAGCAGTGTCTTCGGGTGCGTTTGTTTGGCCCAAAATCTCGCGATTCTCCCTGAATGGCTAGTCGAGGGCGAGTGAGACGCTTATACAGCTAGAAAATCACCCAATCATCTCGCAAGGCGGAACAACATGGCTGCGTCCTGGCGCCAGAGTCGATGAAGAAGTCCCGATAGACGAAATAACTGACGATTCAGATATCACATCAGTTTTTCATTTTATGGAACACACCAATTGAGGGAGTTTCGGACTTCCTTCGGCCTCCCGCCTTCACGGCGAGTGCGTCCTTATGAGCGAGGAATGTAGGCAACACCTAGCCCTCGCGATTCTCTCGAGATTTTGGGCCAAACAAACGCGCCCTTCGACAGTTGATTCTTGTGATGTGTCCAAGGTTGCATCGTTCTGACGTCAGCAAGTTCAGTGGACTTTGTAATGCTCTTTTCCAAGTGGCTGCAACAAAGTCGTTGATTTGGATCAAAGTAGAAGTGATGCATTGGAATTTTTGCTGCTATTTTCCATGTGGTCTAATCGTTCGTATCATGCTGTGTGGAATGGGGAATTTGCTTCATGTGCATGCAAATGTCATGAAAAATTCATAGAGAAGTTTCAAAACTAACCAGGATGAATGCCTTGTATGTAGTAGCATGAAATGCTACAAGTATAATACATACGAATTCAACGTGATGTAAAGACTTCAATACTTTTTGTCGGTTGTTACTGTGAGTGCACCACCAAGTTGTTCAAGGTAACTTCAGGCCAGATAGAAATGTTGCGTGTAAATTCAGTATAAATGCTTTGTTTTCCCCATGGAATTTTAGGCACTTGCAGTGTTTAAATCTTCGGGCTTGCCAATAAAGGCTGAAATGCTTTCAACTCTTATGTCTTTTTTTGACTCTCTTGTTGTCTTGATTCCAACACAGGACAGTGTGACGCATGTACAGTATGTGATGTGATGTTATCTGATGTGATGTGATGTGATGTGACATGATGTGATGGGTTGGGATGATATGTGATGTGATATGATGTGATGGGATGGGATGATATGTGATGTGATGTGATCTGATAGGATGGGATGATATGTGATGTGATGTGATCTGATGGGATGGGATGATATGTGATGTGATATGATGTGATGGGATGGGATGATATGTGATGGGATGGGATGATATGTGATGTGATGTGATCTGATGTGATGGGATGTGGTGTGATCTGATGGGATGGGATGATATGTGATCTGATATGATGGGATGTGGTGTGGTGTGGTTTGGCGTGGCATGTCATTGCATGTATGTATGTATGTATGTATGTATGTATGGTATGTATGTATGTATGTATGTATGTATGTATGTATGTATGTATGTATGAGAACATGCCAAATAATAATGTTATGGGATTAAAGTCAAGCATGCCAGCGTGTTGCATTTGGTCTCTGCACCTCTTCCTGCAATAAAGTGTTCTGATATGCATGCATGCATGTATGTATGTATGAGCTCTTGTAACGCGCCTTATTTTCACGCTCAGGCATGCTCAAGGCGCTAACAATTTAAACTTGAATGGATATGTATCCTCCCTTTCTTAAAACTAGCAAGTGTCTACTTTTTTCAGTTCTTACGGAATTGCATTCCAGAGTCTTGGGCCGATAACAGGAAAAAGGTGGTCCCGCCATGTGCATAGTCCCTCCGTTGTTGCATCTCTGGTGAGATGAATGAGAACTCCGTGTTTTCGAGAATGCGTATGTCTGGCATGGGGATCCTCCCTGTGGGCTGGGGGTCAGAATAGACCCCTCTGTGGGCTGGGGGTCAGACTTGACCCCCCAGTGGGCTGGGGGTCAGACTAGATCCCCTGTGGGCTGAGGGTCAGACTAGACCCCCCTGTGGGCTGGGGGTCAGACTAGACCCCCTGTGGGCTGAGGGTCAGACTAGACCCGTCTGTGGGCTGGGGGTCAGACTAGACCTCCTGTGGGCTGAGGGTCAGACTAGACCTCCTGTGGGCTGAGGGTCAGACTAGACCTCCTGTGGGCTGGGGGTCAGACTAGACCTCCTGTGGGCTGAGGGTCAGACTAGACCTCCTGTGGGCTGGGGGTCAGACTAGACCTCCTGTGGGCTGAGGGTCAGACTAGACCTCCTGTGGGCTGAGGGTCAGACTAGACCTCCTGTGGGCTCAGGGTCAGACTAGACCCGTCTGTGGGCTGGGGGTCAGACTAGACCCCCTGTGGGCTCAGGGTCAGACTAGACCCGTCTGTGGGCTGGGGGTCAAACTAGACCTCCTGTGGGCTGAGGGTCAGACTAGACCTCCTGTGGGCTGAGGGTCAGACTAGACCTCCTGTGGGCTGAGGGTCAGACTAGACCTCCTGTGGGCTGAGGGTCAGACTAGACCTCCTGTGGGCTGAGGGTCAGACTAGACCTCCTGTGGGCTCAGGGTCAGACTAGACCTCCTGTGGGCTGAGGGTCAGACTAGACCTCCTGTGGGCTCAGGGTCAGACTAGACCTCCTGTGGGCTGGGGGTCAGACTAGACCTCCTGTGGGCTCAGGGTCAGACTAGACCTCCTGTGGGCTGAGGGTCAGACTAGACCTCCTGTGGGCTCAGGGTCAGACTAGACCTCCTGTGGGCTGAGGGTCAGACTAGACCTCCTGTGGGCTCAGGGTCAGACTAGACCTCCTGTGGGCTGGGGGTCAGACTAGACCTCCTGTGGGCTCAGGGTCAGACTAGACCTCCTGTGGGCTGGGGGTCAGACTAGACCTCCTGTGGGCTGGGGGTCAGACTAGACCCGTCTGTGGGCTGGGGGTCAGACTAGACCCACCGCGCCGCCCTACACGTTTCGTAAGAGGTGAATAACTATTGAAATAGTGACGTGTCTTGACCGCATTCTAATTTGTTCTGGTTATTTCGTGATTAAGGCAGATAGGCCACAACATTTCATTCGTTCATTCATTCATTCATTCATTCATTCATTCATTCATTCATTCATTCATTCATTCATTCATTCATTCATTCATTCATTCATTCATTCATTCATTCATTCATTCATTCATTCATTCATTCATTCATTCATTCATTCATTCATTTGGGCATTTGAGCGCCGACCTTCCTTTTTTGTGCCGACCCCCGTAGACCATTTGAGCGACAGGAATGTGCTGCTGTTTCTATGGGAAAATGCTGCAGAAATGGGATTGAGAATGAATTCATTTGGTGTGAAAAATATTCGGGGCTCTCTCTATACGGAAAATACTGTACTGCAAAAAAACTTTTTTTCACATAAGTCTTAGTTATTCGGTCAAAAGGTTTATAATAAAAATATTTGATGGCTCAAGGTCAGAAATGAAATTTGATGATGCCACATTCTTTGACTGAAATGTTAGGAGTAAATTGCCAGAAAATTCTATCTTTCTGTGAAAAACTGTAGAATAATTATTTTATCCTTTTGTAAAATGTTTAAGGTTGAAGTGTTGGAAGTTGTTAAAATCTAGATAACTGGTGAGTTTGTGGAGAAATTGAGACAAGTACACACAAGTGATACACGGGCAAGACAGCATGATGAGTCTTCATGGATTGCGATACTGGTCACTTTGAACAGCTTGATTATTCTGTGTGATCAAATGGAGGAGAGAGAGGGCCCCCATAGACCCTGTAGCCCAGGGCTTCTGTTGGAGGAAGCTGTAAGTCTAAGTCAGGAGTTTGAAGCAAAACTCTATGCTGGTTTTCTCCTTATTTTTGGGTGGGTGGGTGGGATGCTTTATGATCATGTGAAATTTAATATGTAAGTACATAGTAATGATGCATATAATTAGTCTTAATCTTCTTACTGAACCAATGTTTGTTTGTTTGCTTTTTAATATAATTTTAGTTGTGGGCAAATACTGGCTTCCTGGAGACAATTGCATTTACGATTGATAGTTTTCTTGGTATATCTCATCATCAATGGAAGCAGTAAAGAATTATGGCGGGCACTTTATGAAAATGTTCACTGTGCTGTTTGTAAAATTTGAAAATAAAGATTTTGTTAAATTCAATCTACACCCTGGTCAGGTCACTTTTAAAAATAGTTAATGCATCCGAGTTAGCTTTTTTCTGTGAACATTTGGCCAAAAAGTCTCAAACTATATTTGTGGTGTATGTTTGTTGTGAAACGCGCGTGCGCGCGCGCACACACAAACACACACACACACGCACGCACACAAACACGCACGCGCGCACACACACACACGCACACACGTGCACAGAGATGCACACACTTCCCTCTCAGATACTTCGAAGTTTGGGTAGAGTAGCTTCGACCACTGATCTCGGGTCCTAGCAAGGATATGTCAGCCGTGAGAATCGGATTAGTGCCCCGATTATGTTTTGACAGAGTACTGCTGTTATAATATTCTTGCTGTTACGACCCGGATTGTCCGAGATCTAAACGGGTGAAACCACAACTCGGCACCAGTAAGTAATTTTGGAAGAGTTGTATTATAGACAAGAGAATGACTTTATACAACCATCAACACACGGCAAACACAGCCGATGCCCTCAGAATTGCAGACAGCAATTCTCTCCGGTCCAACCAACATCACAGTACATCACTACACGGCGAACCCAGCCGTAAAAACTCAGAGAATTACACACTCAACAATTTCTCACTACATGTCCGTTAAACACCACAGGGCATGAATGTACAATGTCCCAGTCTACTCACATGTCCGTAGCACCACTCCCCGGCATCACCCCATCGCCCCACTCCCCGACAGCACAAATCCGCCAAACAGAGCCCAAACTCACAACATCGCCCCGTTCCCCAACAGCACCTTTCGACAACAAAAATTCCACCGGAGTCCCCAATTACGTCACTCCATTCGTGCGTCACGAGAAATAACAAATTTAACTAACGCAATGATACAAATCAATTTGAGCACGCGCATTGCACTCAGCACCTTGACAGCCGCGCTCATGACAACAACCCCCCGCACAAGTGATAAAATACTTCGATTTTATCCCCAACCACACACAGGCCTATGGGACGGGAAATCCTGGTTTCACAAACACAAACTTAAACTAGACGGGATAGCATGTCCGCTTCACAGTTTTCCTGTCCCTCAATCGGCAAAATAGTGAAACGATACTCCTGGAGAGCTAGTGACCACCTCATAAGTCGGCCGTTGGTAGTTTTGCTGCGGTGCAGATAGGTCAATGGCCGATGATCTGTTTGCAGCAAAAACTCACGACCAACAAGATATCTCATAAATTTGTCGATAGCCCACACGATTGCCAAACACTCTTGTTCGACTGTTGAATATCGTCTTTCCCTGTCTAGGAGCTTCCTACTTGCATACAAAATGGGATGTAGTTCCCGATCCGTTCCCAGTTGCAAGAGAACTGCTCCCAGCCAAAGATTATAGGTTACACAAAGATAGTTCATTAGCTCATTCTCGTGAGGGTCGAGACACGTTGCGCCCCAAGCGGCCAGCACTATGGGAAATGCCTATAGTCCGTTTCAACATTGCACTGTATTTAGTCACATGATTATAGGATTTAGTGGAGACTTCGCACAAAAATGGCCTAGCAACAAATGTGCGATGGACCTAATTCTAAAATTTCCGATAACGTCATCAACTACCAAGGTTGAAGAACGAGTGACGTCACTATTTGACCGATTTGAAGAATAATAATTTTTAACACAGAGAGAACAGGGTCACCAAATGTTGCAATCACGTCGACCCGTGCACACGTGGTTCTGCGAGTGACCTGCATTTCGATTGTTAAAAAGTAGGAGCTTTCAATACCTTTTGATGCATTCAACATACAGCTTTGATAAATTAATGCTGTTCATGGTTTACATTTTCTTTGGATGGGGTTTCTAGTGTCCCCAAATTCAGCTTTTTCTGCGCGAAGCGAGACTATGTCCACCATTTTAAATGTGCAATGTTGAAACGGACTATAGGCATCTCCCATAGTGCTGGCCGCTTAGAACGCTGCAATTTTAGCTGCTTGTAACTTCAAAGAGCAAAAGCTCGGCATGAACTATCTTTGTGTAACCTATAATCTTTGTTCCAGCCCCACCTCTGATGCATCTGCTCGAACAACGAACCTCCGGGTGAAATCCGGAAGTGCTACAATGGGCTGGCGCGACAGCATGTCCTTGATGCGATCAAAGGCAAACTGACACTTTGGGGACCAAACCACTCTGTTTGGTGTATTCTTTTTGGTGAGTTCCACCAGTGGAGCTACCACATCAGCAAAGTTCGACACATATCTGCGATAATAATTGCAGACTCCCAGAAACGAACGAACTTGTTTCTTGGTGGTAGGAGTAGTGATCTGCAGAATTGTCGATACTTTTTTCTGCACTGGTTTCATGCTGTGAGCACTGACCACATAACCGAGGAATTCAATCTCTTTGAAGCCCGCTTCAACCTTGGATGGTCTCACTGTCAAACCATGATCTTTTACTTTTTTCAAGACCTGGTCAACTGCCTTGAGGTGTTCTTCCCATGAACTGGAAGCGATGAGAATATCATCAAAGAAACTGACTGCACCCTCGTCTTGGAGGTGGAGTTCTCTCATCATTCTGGCGAAAGTACTGGGTGCTGTGACCAACCCAAACGGCATCCGTTTAAACTGAAAAAGTCCCCGTGGAGTACGAAATGCAGTCTTTTCTCGATCTTTTTTTTCCACTGGGATCTGCCAATATCCCTTCGCGAGATCTACCTTGGTGAAGAAGGTTTTCTCCTTGAGACTGGCAAATATTGGTTCGGGATCAGGAATGGGTTCGGCGTCAAACGATGTGATTTTGTTGAGATGACGAAAATCGATGCAAAAGCGAACAGAGCCGTCCTTTTTCCGAACCAAAACTATTGGAGAACTGAAAGGAGATTGAGACGGTTCAATAACCCCCAGATCTAGCATTTTCAGCACTTCCTCTTCCACAATGCTCTCGGATTGGAACGGGAGAGGATATGGTTTCACATTAACCACTCTGTCTTCCAACAACCTGATGGAATGGTGAACGAGTTGAGTTTGCTCAGGTACATCTGTGAAGACGTCGGCGTGTGACTGAAATACTTCCTCCAAATCAGATTTTTGGGTGTGGGACAATTCCGGAGCATACTTGATATCATGATATGACTCGGTTGGCACCATGTTTGGAGTCCTCAACATCACACTATCCACATCTGCATCAGGACACGCACTGTCCCCCATGATGACCGAAATGGCCGCCTCATGTATGAGGTCCCGAGACACATACTTCTTGAGAATGTTGATGTAGAATGTTCTGGTACTTCCATCCGGCATCCGAACAGCGTAGTCACACGGGCCCAACTTTTTGTCGACGACAAACGGACCCTGCCACCTCAAGAGCAATTTCTTTTTGCTGGTGGGCAACAGTACGAGAATTTTGTCACCAACTTCGAGGTGACGCATTTTGGCCTTACGCGCGTAGTAGGCCGCACTGCGCTCCTGCGCTTGGCCTATTGTATCCTGAGCGCGCTCCATCGACTCTTGAAGAGTTTGCTTCAGATCAGAGACAAATTGATGAACCGACTGAGTTTCGTTTGGCGCGTTCCCGGCCCAGAGATCATGCAGAATTCGTGCTGGTCCCCTTGGAGTGCGTCCGTAGAGTAACGCAAAGGGAGCGAAACCAGTGCTGGCCTGGGGAATCTCACGGTAGGCAAAGAGAGCATGGGGCACATATCTATCCCAATCCCGAGGTTTATCTTCAGTACGTTTCCTCAGCATGCCCTTCAACGTTCCATTGAAGCGCTCCACCAATCCGTTGGTCTGCGGATGATAGGGAATACAGTGCACTTGCACCACCGAAAGCAGCCGAGCCACCCCCTTCATGACATCCGAAACAAACTGTGTTCCAAGATCCGACAACATCTCTTCAGGTACCCCCGTTCGGGAAAACACCTGTACCAGCGCTTCAGCGACAGCTTCACTATCGATGGATTGAAGAGGTACTGCTTCGGGGTATCGGGTAGCGACATCCACCATGGTGAGAATGTGTTTGTGGCCTCTCGTCGATGCGGGAATAATCGGTCCGATTAGATCAACCACGACCCGTTGAAAGGAAGTGTCAATGATGGGCATGCGTTGCAATGGCGCCGGCTTCACTCGCCCTTTTGGTGAAGTTCGTTGACAGATGTCACAAGAATTGCAGTAATTGGCTGCGTCCTTCCGAACTGATGGCCAAAAGAAGAATGGTTTGATTCTCTTCAGAGTGCTTCCCACTCCCATGTGTCCCCCAAATGTACCGTCATGAGCAGCAATGAGGACGGATTCACGTAAGTCTCTGGGTACCACTAACTGGCACGTGACATCCTTGGCTATTTTGCTCACCACCTGTCGGTACATCAACCCATCCCTAATGATGAAGGATATGATTGACTGAGCATCCTCATGTCTACGCTCATCTTTAGCCTCCTGGAAGATGGTCTTCAAAGACTGATCCTCTCGCTGCATGCCCTGCAGCTGCTGTGGGCCGATTTCCATTTTTGGGCACTTGGCGGTCAGCAAAGGTCGAAAAGGCTTGTGGTCTTTTGCTGCCTGAGCGCGGGTCTGTACAGCACCCACTATCTCCGTGCACTCAAACGTCGCACCGGGTGTTATGGTCGGTGACCATTTAGGATAGGTAGTTGAAGGGATTCATCAGACGGTTCAGGTAATCAGTATTTATTCTCGATTCCGTTATGACGAGTGCCGGGACGTCACTTTCCCAATGGAGTTGCTTCCCTTGATACACAACGTGATCGGGAGATCAAAACATTACATCCCTCTTCTTATGGAAAGAAATAATTATGAGGATCAAATTAAGAGGGAAGAAACTTCAATGTACAGGGATAAAATTATGGGACACATTAAGCATTAATTTAAAATCCTGTTTGTCTTCCATGGTTGTATCACTGGTGTAACGTGTGCTGGCTGTTTGCTCATATGTATGTTGATTACAAGTCCACGTCCTGAAATAGCCTATCCGGTTAATGTGTTGTGTCCTGCGTGTCTGATCATATTGATGTAGATATAGGTGTGTCTACAGATCCAGTCTCTTGGGACTCTTCACTGCTCGGCCTGATCTGGTTGTGTAACTTCCAAGTGTTGGTACTGGTCGTGAGGCTGAGTCTGTATTTTCTTGAAACTCTGTTTCCATTCTGCCTGTGAGGCTTGGTGGGGCTTCTGGAACTGGTGTTGGCGCACGTTGCTGTGATGTTTGTTGTTGTGGTGTTGATGCTCGTGGCCTGAGGAAACGTCGATTGCGGGTGTAGGTACCACCGTCGTTTGTCTCCACTTGGTATGTTCGTGGGGTGCTCTTCAAGTTGGTGACAGTAGCAGGTTTCCATGCATCTCCTTTGAAGAGTTGGACATTTACTGTGTCACCAGGTTTCAGTGGTTTCAGAGGGCGAGCGGAGCGGTCGTAGTATTTTTTCTGTGTTGCCTGAATCTGCTGTCGTCTCGAGGTTACTTTGTTAGGATTGATGGTGGTAGGTTGTAGAGTTGTTTCGGCAGCTGGCAGGATGGAGCGGAGCTGGCGGCCCATTAGAAGTTGAGCTGGTGAGGCGAGGTCATCCACAGGAGTACATCGATACTCGAGCAGGGCAAAGAGTGGATTGGCGCCATCAAGTTTTGCTTTGGAGAGGATGCGCTTAGCTGTTTGGACTGTCTTTTCTGCCAAGCCATTGGACTGCGGGTAACCTGGGCTGGAGGTGATGTGGCTGAAGTCCCATTTGGTGGTGAAATCTTGAAACTCCTTGGCGGTGAACTGCGGACCGTTGTCGCTTATCACGGTCTCTGGGATGCCATGACGAGCAAAGTGTGCCGATAGTTTCCTGATGACTGCATGGGAAGTAGTTGTTGGCAATTCATCAATTTCGAAAAAACGGCTGTAGTAGTCTACGGTGATTAGAAAATTTCTGTTGCTCCATGTGAATAAATCTGTGCCGATCTTCTGCCATGGACGAGATGGAGGCTTGTGAGGGATCAGTGGTTCCTTTGAGTTGGATTTGCTGAGTTTGGAGCAAACGGGGCAGGCGGTGACTGTTTGGTGAATCTGGTTTGACATGCCTGGCCAGAAGAGGATGTCTCGGGCTCGCTGCTTGGTCTTCTCGATGCCCAGGTGGCTGGCATGTATCTTCTGCAGCATCTCTGGTCGCATTGCTTGAGGTACGAGGATCTTCTCGCCCTTGTAGATGATTCCATCGATGATGGAGAGTTCATCTCGGATGTTCCAGTACTCTTTGATGCTGTTTTTGCAGGTGTCGCGCTTGTGTGGCCAACCTTCTTGTATGGTTTTCATGAGGTCTTGAAACTGGAGATCTTCTCCGGTGGAGGTCCTTAGCTGATCCATCTTGGAGTTGGAGACAGGTAGATGTCTGGTGATGTAGTGGACGTACTCGTCGAGGTTTTTTGCGTTACTTGTGTCTTGTGGTTCTGCTTGGATGAAGTTCCTTGACAGCGTGTCGGGGACGGGTATGTCCTTTCCGGGTACATGAACAATTTCCAGGTCGTACTTCTGGAGTTGGAGGAGCATGCGTTGCAGGCGAGGAGGGGCTGCTGCAAGTGGCTTTTTGGTGATGCTCTCCAGGGGCTTGTGGTCAGACTCTACTCTGACTCTGTGTCCATAGATGTACTGGTGGAAACGCTGGCATCCGAACCATATGGCATAGAGCTCTTTTTCTATTTGAGCATAGTTCTGCTCCGTTGGAGTCAGAGATTTTGATGCGAAAGCTATTGGCTTCCCGTCTTGAAGGATTGTTGCGCCAAGGCCATGCTTGCTTGCATCTGCTTGCAGGGTGGTTGTTTTTGCTGGGTCAAAGAAGGCAAGCACGGGCTGACTGGAGATGATTCGCTTCGTCAGTTGGAGTGCTTTGTCTTGCTGTTGGTCCCAGATGAATTCGCTGTCTTCTTTCAGGAGTTGTCGCATAGGTTGGGTGACTTCTGAAAGTTGTGGTGCAAATTTGGAGAGGTAGGTTTACCATTCCCAGGAAGGTTTGGAGTTCTTTTTTGTTGTTTGGCGGTGCCATTTCTTCTACGGCCTTTACTTTGGCAGGGTCTGGTTTTAGTCCTTCGGCGGACATGATGTGGCCGAAGTACTTGACCTCTTTGGCTGCGATGATCAATTTGTCTTGGTTGAACTTCAAGTTCCTTTCTGTGGCTCTCTGGAGTGCTGCTCGTAGGTTCTGGTCGTGTTCTTTGCGGGTACGGCCAGTGACGAGGATGTCATCTACTAGAGTTGTGACTCCTGGGATTCCTTCGAAGATCTCATCCATTTTTCGTTGGAACTCATCTTGAGCATTGACGAGCCCAAATGGAAGCCTGTGGAATCGGTAGCGTCCGAAGGGTGTGTTGAAGGTAGTGAGAACAGATGATTCATCGCTTAGTTTCATTTGCCAATAACCAGACAGTGCATCAAGTTTGCTGAAGTACTTCGCTCCTGCTGTTTTGGAGAGTGCGTCTTCCAGAGTAGGCATCGGATAATGTGGCCTTTTAATGGCTTTGTTGAGATCTTTTGGGTCAAGGCAGATCCTGAGTTTTCCGCTTTGCTTCTGGACGATGACCAGAGAGTTGACCCAGTCGGTTGGCGATGTTACTCTGGAGATTATTCCAGATTTCTCCAGTTCTTGGAGTTCATTTTTCAGCTGATTTCTGATGGCAAATGGTACTCGGCGTACTGGATGGATGACAGGGGTTGTGTCTCGCTTGAGGTGGATTTTTACTTCACCTTCAAGGCATCCGAAACCTGTGAAGAGGTGTTTGTATTCTTCCAGGATGGTGTCCTTGGACATGGGCTCTTCTGAGGCATCCACGGAGAGAATGAGCTGTATCAGCTGCAGGTCTAGGCAAGTGCGTAGTCCTAGGACTGGCTCAGAGTGGCCCTTGATGTCAACAATGAAGAAAACGGCTTTGGATGCTGTGACTTTTGTAGGTGCATGGGACCTCAACGTATCCTCTGACGTCCAGAGGCTGTCCTGAG
>JAWQFJ010024495.1:0-13167 GCA_034096865.1 Theodoxus fluviatilis | reverse complement strand
GGAAGCCTGCATCATAGACGATCCGGTCTGTGATGTCATCCTGGGACGGTGTCCGGGTGCGACGTTTGAATGCACGGAGATAGTGGGGGCTGTGCAAACACGTGCTCAGGCGGCAAAAGAGCACAAGCCATTTCGACCGTTGCTGACTGCCAAATGGCCCCAATTGGACATCGGTCCACGGCAACTGCAGAGCCTGCAGCGAGAGGATCCGTCGCTGAAGTCCATCTTCCAAGAGGCAAAAGATGAACGTAGACATGAAGATGCTCAGTCAATCAAATCCTTCATCATCAGGTATGGGCTGATGTACCGACAAGTGATTAGGAAAGTCGCCAAGGATGTCACGTGCCAGTTGGTGGTGCCGAAGGACTTGCGGGAATCCGTCCTCATCGCTGCTCATGACGGAACTTTTGGGGGCCACAAGGGAGTGGGAAGCACTCTGAAGACAATTAGACCCTTCTTCTTTTTTCCATCAGTTCGGAGGGACGTGGCCAGTTACTGCAAATCCTGTGACATCTGTCGACGAACTTCACCAAAAGGGCGAGTGAAACCGGCGCCACTGCAGCGCATGCCCCTCATTGACACTCCGTTTCGACGGGTAGTGGTGGATCTCATCGGACCTATTGTTCCTGCGTCGGCGAGAGGCCACAAACAAATTCTCACCATGGTGGACGTTGCTACCCGATACCCCGAGGCAGTGCCTCTTCAGTCCATCGATAGTGAAGCGGTAGCTGAAGCTTTGGTGCAGGTGTTCTCCCTCACGGGGGTACCAGACGAGATCTTATCGGATCTTGGATCGCAATTCGTTTCGGACTTCATGAAGGGCGTGGCTCGACTGCTCTCCGTGGTGCAAGTGCACTCTACGCCGTATCATCCGCAGACCAACGGATTGGTGGAGCGCTTCAATGGCACGTTGAAGAGCATGCTGAGGAAACTGACTGAAGACAAACCGCGGGATTGGGATAGATACAGTACGTTTCCCACGCTCTCTTCGCCTACCGTGAAATTCCCCAGGCCAGCACTGGCTTTGCTCCATTTGAGTTACTGTACGGGCGGACTCCAAGAGGGCCGGCTCCAATCCTGCATGATCTCTGGGTCGGGAATGCTCCCAACGAAACTCAGTCGGTTCATCAATTTGTCTCCGATCTGAAGCAGACTCTGCAAGAGTCGATGGAGCGCGCTCAGGATGCGATGGGCCAGGCGCAGGAGCGCAGTGCGGCTTACTACGGGCAAAAGGCAAAAATGCGTCACCTTGAAGTAGGTGACAAAGTACTCGTACTGTTGCCCACCACCAAAAAGAAATTGCTCTTGAGGTGGCAGGGTCCGTTTGTCGTTGACAAACAGGTGGGTCCGTGTGACTACGTGGTTAGGATGCCAGATGGAAGGAACAGGACTTTCCACATCAACATTCTCAAAAAATACATGGCTCGTGACCCCATACTGGAAGCGGCCGTTTCGGTCATCATGGGGGACAGTGCATGTCCTGATGCAGATGTGGACCGGGTGATGCTGAGAACTCCAAACGCGGTGCCAACGGAGTCATATCACGACATCAAGTATGCTCCGGGGCTGTCCTACACCCAAAGGTCTGATCTGGAGCAAGTGTTCCAGTCCCATGACGACATTTTCACAGATGTACCGGGACAAACTCAACTGGTTTACCATTCCATCAGGTTGTTGGAAGACAGAGTGGTCAACGTGAAACCATATCCTCTTCCGTTTCAATCCGAGAGCATTGTGGAGGAGGAAGTGCTGAAAATGCAAGAGTTGGGAGTCATTGAAACGTCTCAATCTCCCTTCAGCTCTTCAATAGTTTTGGTTCGGAAAAAGGACGGGTCTGTTCGCTTTTGCATAGATTTTTGTCATCTCAACAGAATCACCGCGTTTGACGCTGAACCTATTCCTAATCCGGAACCAATATTTGCCAGTCTCAAGGGGAAAACCTTCTTCACCAAGGTGGATCTCGCGAAGGGATATTGGCAGATTCCAGTGGAAGAAAAAGATCGAGAAAAGACGGCGTTTCGTACTTCACGGGGTCTTTTCCAGTTCAAACGGATGCCGTTTGGGTTGGTCACGGCACCCAGTACCTTCGCCAGAATGATGAGAGAACTCCATCTTCAAGACGAGGGTGCCGTCAGTTTCTTTGATGACATCCTCATCGCGTCCAATTCATGGGAAGAGCACCTCAAGGCAGTCGACCAGGTCTTGAAAAAGATTAAGGAACATGGCTTGACAGTGAGGCCTTCCAAGGTTGAGACGGGATTCACAGAGATTGAGTTCCTTGGTCATGTGGTCAGTGCTCATAGCCTGAAGCCAGTGCAGAAGAAGGTATCGTCGATTCTGAGGATCGCTACTCCTACAACTAAGAAACAAGTTCGTTCGTTTCTGGGAGTCTGCAATTACTATCGCCGATACGTGCCGAACTTCGCGGATGTGGTGGCTCCACTAGTGGAACTCGCGAAGAAGAATAGACCCAACAGAGTGGTTTGGTCCCCAGAGTGCCAGTTCGCCTTTGACAACATCAAGGACGTGCTGTCGAGACAGCCCGTCATCGCCCTTCCCGATTTCACACAGACGTTCGTTGTTCGGGCAGATACATCGGAGGTGGGTCTCGGAGGGGTTCTCTTGCAACTGGGAACGGATCGGGAACTACATCCTATTCTGTACGCTAGCAGGAGGCTCCTGGACAGGGAAAGACTATATTCAACCGTAGAATGAGAGTGTTTGGCAATAGTGTGGGCCATCAACAAATTTATGAGATATCTTGTGGGTCGTGAGTTCCTGTTGCAGACAGATCATTGGCCATTGACCTATCTTCACCGCAGCAAAACCACCAATGGACGACTTATGAGATGGTCGCTAGCTTTTAAGGAGTATCGTTTCACTATTCTGCCGATTGAGGGACAGGAGAACTGTGAAGCGGACATGCTTTCCGGTCTGGTCTAGTTTTTTATGGGTGAGGCCTTGCCTTCTCGTCCTATATGACGGGGTGTGTAGTTTGTTGTTTTTTTTTTTGGGGGGGGAAGGATAAAATAGAAGTATTTTATCACTTGTGTGGGGTTGTTGTCACGAGCGCGGTTGTCAGGCGCTGGGCAGAATGCACGTGTTCGAGGTGAAGTGTTAATTACGTCAGTTAGATTTGTTAATTCTCGCGCTACATGAGCTTCTTGGTACTGAGAGATGGGAGTTAACAATAAAAACAGCGAGTGCTGGACAGTACGGGGCTCCCTATCACTGTGTGTTGGCAGACAGTCTGGTCGCGTGCTGTCGGGGAGCGGGGCGACGTCAAGAGCTTGGGCTCTGTGTGTGGGTTGTTTGTGTGGCCGGGGAGTGGCGCTGCAAAACTGTGAGTAGTTTGGTGCCGTGTGTTTTCATGCCCTGTGAGGTGGCGGATTTGTAGTGAGAGAGTGTTGTTTGTATCTCTCTGGGGTTGCTACGGCTGTGATCGCCGTGTGTTGACGTGTGTTACGGCTGTGTTTGCCGGGTATCAATGTTCTGCGGTGTTTGGCGGATATAAGGGCTTTGTTGCTTGCCACTGTGAGTCTTTTTACGGCTGTGTTTGCCGGATATAATGTTCTGCGGTGTTTGGCGGACATAAGGTATTTTTGCAGCTGTGGGGTTTACGGACGTAGTTGCGGTGTGGTGATGTTTTGCGGTGTTGGGTGGCAGGCGTGAATGGCTGTTTGTAATTTTTGAGTGCATCGGCGGTATTCGCCGGGCATTGATTGTTGTGCAAATGTTATTTCCTTGTTTCACAATACAACTTGTCTAATTTGCATATCGGTGTCGAGTTGTGTTTTCATTCATGTAGACCTCGGGCAATCCGGGTCGAAACAACTTCATACGATTGCCTGATAAATTACTACATAGGAGCAAGAGCACGTCATTATTCCACTGCTCCTCGTATGGAAAAACTCGAAGCTCACAGAGTTCTGACTCGTCACCAATTACATGACGAGGAATTTACGGGGAGTGTCAATGGCGGTGTAGCCTACACATGCTGAAAAATAAATCCTATGAAGAAGTGATGAGTCTTTGAAACCTATGGCGTTGCTTCGCGAACGAAGATGAGTCGATGCTGCTGTCCACGTCCACCGCAGACACGTTGGCGGTTGTAGAGGCCGATGCGGGACCGGCAAGCCCGACCACAGCGGCCGCAGGGGAAGATCCGGCCAGGATCTAGCATGACGCCCTCTCGGTGTTTTTCTCCTCTGGCGCTTCTCCTTCAGTGTGTCCCTGCGGGAGCTTTCCAACACTGCTGTGGCTTTGTTGATGGTGTGGCGTTTGAGCCTGCGCAGTGGAGTTTTAAAGTGAAGTTCGGTGTGCGCAGTACCAGACCCACCCTTTACACCCGAAGTTCTGCCATGGCCTAGCAAGCTGGGACGGTGACAGTGAGGTCCTTGGGAGAGTTTCTCTCTCCTAGACGGACTGCCTGACGAGGCTAACAAGCTTCATCTACCTGGGTTTGAAATCGGCGGTCCCTCCCGCACCTTCTGCAGACGAAGTCTGATGGCGAAGAGGAGGATCTCCCGTCCTCCCTTCATTTCCTTCGGGTCCTTCTTGAAGGCATCTCTGCGTCCCACTCACCCTAGGTCTCTCTCCAACAGCCGCCCTCCAGAAGTCGCGGTCGCCTGTTGGATGTTCCCACCTGTCTGCCTTGATGCTTGTGAGAATGGGTCTTCTCTTGCACTCATCTTTGAAGCGCAGCGGCGGGCGGCCAGCCAACCTGGATCCTGTTGCAAGACAGGTGTAGATGTCTTTATGGAATGCGGCCGTCCACCGTGTGGCGGACATGCCAGGTCATCTCAGGCGTATCTTGCACGGCAGAAGATGCATGCTGCGTGAGTGAGCTGGTTCTCTCTGGAACTTAAGTGTCGTGGTATGTTTCTTTTTTAAATCTTGGCCAAACATTTATTCAAAATGATTGCACCGCAGATGATGCATGGTGAGTGAGCTGGTTTTCTCAAGGACTTCATTTTCGTGGTGTTTAATTGTGTTTTTTTCTCGACCAAACATTTAAATAAAATGATTGCACTGCAGAATATGCATGATGTGTGAGCTGGTTCTTTCTAGAGCTTCAGTTTCGAGGTCTGCTTACTTGTTTTCTCGATCAAAACGTTAAACAAAACGATTGCACAGCAGAAGATGGAAGCTGTGTGAGCACGTTCTCTCTGGGATTTCGGTGTCGTGGGCTTTTTACTTTTTTAAAATCGACCAAAATCTTAAACACAATGAGTCGTTTCCTACATATCCATTCTAAGATAAGTAAACAACATATTGCACTGTTAGTTAGCGCAGTAGTTTCAGTGATTAGTGTGTCCGAATTGTTAGGGAAAGACAAGGTAATCTGAATGAGATCATGTTGCTGAGAGGTAGGATTTTTAGTTCTTCCGAAAGCACGGTAAACTGTTTTGAAAAAGGTCACATCAGTGATACACAGTGTCACTGCTGGCGTGGCATCACTGACAGGTATCCGCATCCTCAATGTCTGCAGGAAGAGCCTGTAATCGAGAAATGTGTTTTGGAGATATCTTACTTGAGTTAGACTTAGTTTTTGCTGGCTGGTAATCCGACGGCTGTGTGGGATTTGCAATGTAAGGTTGGAGTGAGTAGAAATTGAGTTCTGACCCGAGGGTGGTGAGCGATGTTTGCTCTGAGATCTGAATAGTGTTGACATCGTGAGTTGATTATGAGGAGATAGCTATGTTAGCGAGAGACAGAGTTTGCCATTAGTCTGCCTACGGAGAGGAGAGAGGAGAGGACGGTCAGCCGTCCGTCTGCCGAGTCTGCCTGCTGGAGGGTAGAGAGGAGAGATCAGCCTGCCTACGGTAAAGTAAAGAGAGAAGAGAAGAAGAGATTAGTCTGCCTGAGTCTGCCTAAGACTGCCTACTGAGCGGAGAGGAGAGGGCAGCGTTGGTGAAGTCTGCCTGAGTCTGCCTACTGAGAGGAGAGAGGAGAGGTCGGTCAGCCGTCAGCCGGCCGTCAGTCTGCGTATAGGCTGCCTATAGTCTGCGTATGGTGAAGAGAGAGGATAGAGCCCGATCCGCCAACTGAGTGAAGAAGAAAACGAAGAGAAGAAAGAAGAAGATGAAGAGAAGAAAGAAGCAGACAAAGAGAAGAAAGAAGAAGACAAAGAGAAGAAAGAAGCAGACGAAGATAAAAGAGAAGAAGACGAAGGGAACAGAGAGAAAGAGAGGCAGAGCATGGGCAGAGGTGGAAGGTTGGTGCAAAAACCTTTTTTTCGGGTCGATAGTTTTACTTGTCAAGGGCTGACGTGCGTGTTTTATGTTTATAATAGTAGAAGGCTGACCGATACTATTTTTATGTTTATAATAGAAGACTGACCAATATTTTACCTTGTGCTAAGCTGATGTGTTTTTATTTTCCCATTGGGGAGTGAAATCGAAGAAGAATAGGTGTAGCATTTTTATGAGATTGCGCTAATCGAGGAGTGATGTGGTTTAGCCAGATATCAATGTAACACGCTTGTTACTTTTTACTTTTTCTTTCTCTACCACGGTTACGGGCATGTTTTTATGATTGACTATAAAGACATGTACTTAACCCTGGGACCTTGTTATTTCGTTTGTGGATCCCCGTAACAGTAGGTGTAAGAGGAGAGGCCCCCACTTTCTACACCTACTGTTACGGGGATCCACAAACGAAATAACAAGGTCCCAGGGTTCAGTACATGTCTTTATAGTCAATCATATAAACATGCCCGTAACAGTGGTAGAAAAGAAAAATAAAAAGTAAAAAGAGTGTTACATTGATATCTGGCTAAACCACATCATCCTCGATTAGCTCAATCTCATAAAATGTACACCTATTCTTCTTCTATTTCACTCCCCAAATGGGAAAATAAAAACACACAGCAGCACAAGTAAAATATTGGTCAGTCTTCTATTATAAACATAAAAATAGTATCGGTCAGCCTTCTACTATTATAAACATAAAACACGCACGTCAGCCCTTGACAAGTAAAACTATCGACCCGAAAAAAAGGTTTTTGCACCAACCTTCCACCTCTGCCCATGCTCTGCCTCTCTTTCTCTCTGTTCCCTTCGTCTTCTTCTCTTTTATCTTCGTCTGCTTCTTTCTTCTCTTTGTCTTCTTCTTTCTTCTCTTTGTCTGCTTCTTTCTTCTCTTCATCTTCTTCTTTCTTCTCTTCGTTTTCTTCTTCACTCAGTTGGCGGATCGGGCTCTATCCTCTCTCTTCACCATACGCAGACTATAGGCAGCCTATACGCAGACTGACGGCCGGCTGACGGCTGACCGACCTCTCCTCTCTCCTCTCAGTAGGCAGACTCAGGCAGACTTCACCAACGCTGCCCTCTCCTCTCCGCTCAGTAGGCAGTCTTAGGCAGACTCAGGCAGACTAATCTCTTCTTCTCTTCTCTCTTTACTTTACCGTAGGCAGGCTGATCTCTCCTCTCTCCCTCCAGCAGGCAGACTCGGCAGACGGACGGCTGACCGTCCTCTCCTCTCTCCTCTCCGTAGGCAGACTAATGGCAAACTCTGTCTCTCGCTAACATAGCTATCTCCTCATAATCAACTCACGATGTCAACACTATTCAGATCTCAGAGCAAACATCGCTCACCACCCTCGGGTCAGAACTCAATTTCTACTCACTCCAACCTTACATTGCAAATCCCACACAGCCGTCGGATTACCAGCCAGCAAAAACTAAGTCTAACTCAAGTAAGATATCTCCAAAACACATTTCTCGATTACAGGCTCTTCCTGCAGACATTGAGGATGCGGATACCTGTCAGTGATGCCACGCCAGCAGTGACACTGTGTATCACTGATGTGACCTTTTTCAAAACAGTTTACCGTGCTTTCGGAAGAACTAAAAATCCTACCTCTCAGCAACATGATCTCATTCAGATTACCTTGTCTTTCCCTAACAATTCGGACACACTAATCACTGAAACTACTGCGCTAACTAACAGTGCAATATGTTGTTTACTTATCTTAGAATGGATATGTAGGAAACGACTCATTGTGTTTAAGATTTTGGTCGATTTTAAAAAAGTAAAAAGCCCACGACACCGAAATCCCAGAGAGAACGTGCTCACACAGCTTCCATCTTCTGCTGTGCAATCGTTTTGTTTAACGTTTTGATCGAGAAAACAAGTAAGCAGACCTCGAAACTGAAGCTCTAGAAAGAACCAGCTCACAAAGCATGCACCTTCTGCAGTGCAATCATTTTGTTTAAATGTTTGGTCGAGAAAAAAACACAATTAAACACCACGAAAATGAAGTCCTTGAGAAAACCAGCTCACTCACCATGCATCTTCTGCGGTGCAATCATTTTGTATAAATATTTGGTCAAGAATTAAAAAATAAACATGCCACGACACTTAAGTTCCAGAGAGAACCAGCTCACTCACGCAGCATGCATCTTCTGCCGTGCACGATACGCCTGAGATGACATGGCATGTCCGCCACATGGTGGACGGCCGCATTCCATAAAGACATCTACAGCTGTCTTGCAACAGGATCCAGGTTGGCTGGCCGCCCGCCGCTGCGCTTCAAAGATGAGTGCAAGAGAAGACCCATTCTCACAAGCATCAAGGCAGACAGGTGGGAACATCCAACAGGCGACCGCGACTTCTGGAGGGCGGCTGTTGGAGAGAGACCTAGGGTGAGTGGGACGCAGAGATGCCTTCAAGAAGGACCCGAAGGAAATGAAGGGAGGACGGGAGATCCTCCTCTTCGCCATCAGACTTCGTCTGCAGAAGGTGCGGGAGGGACCGCCGATTTCAAACCCAGGTAGATGAAGCTTGTTAGCCTCGTCAGGCAGTCCGTCTAGGAGAGAGAAACTCTCCCAAGGACCTCACTGTCACCGTCCCAGCTTGCTAGGCCATGGCAGAACTTCGGGTGTAAAGGGTGGGTCTGGTACTGCGCACACCGAACTTCACTTTAAAACTCCACTGCGCAGGCTCAAACGCCACACCATCAACAAAGCCACAGCAGTGTTGGAAAGCTCCCGCAGGGACACACTGAAGGAGAAGCGCCAGAGGAGAAAAACACCGAGAGGGCGTCATGCTAGATCCTGGCCGGATCTTCCCCTGCGGCCGCTGTGGTCGGGCTTGCCGGTCCCGCATCGGCCTCTACAGCCGCCAACGTGTCTGCGGTGGACGTGGACAGCAGCATCGACTCATCTTCGTTCGCGAAGCAACGCCATAGGTTTCAAAGACTCATCACTTCTTCATAGGATTTATTTTTCAGCATGTGTAGGCTACACCGCCATTGACACTCCCCGTAAATTCCTCGTCATGTAATTGGTGACGAGTCAGAACTCTGTGAGCTTCGAGTTTTTCCATACGAGGAGCAGTGGAATAATGACGTGCTCTTGCTCCTATGTAGTAATTTATCAGGCAATCGTATGAAGTTGTTTCGACCCGGATTGCCCGAGGTCTACATGAATGAAAACACAACTCGACACAAATATGCAAATTAGACAAGTTGTATTGTGAAACAAGGAAATAACATTTGCACAAGAATCAATGCCCGGCGAATACCGCCGATGCACTCAAAAATTACAAACAGCCATTCACGCCTGCCACCCAACACCGCAAAACATCACCACACCGCAACTACGTCCGTAAACCCCACAGCTGCAAAAATACCTTATGTCCGCCAAACACCGCAGAACATTATATCCGGCAAACACAGCCGTAAAAAGACTCACAGTGGCAAGCAACAAAGCCCTTATATCCGCCAAACACCGCAGAACATTGATACCCGGCAAACACAGCCGTAACACACGTCAACACACGGCGATCACAGCCGTAGCAACCCCAGAGAGATACAAACAACACTCTCTCACTACAAATCCGCCACCTCACAGGGCATGAAAACACACGGCACCAAACTACTCACAGTTTTGCAGCGCCACTCCCCGGCCACACAAACAACCCACACACAGAGCCCAAGCTCTTGACGTCGCCCCGCTCCCCGACAGCACGCGACCAGACTGTCTGCCAACACACAGTGATAGGGAGCCCCGTACTGTCCAGCACTCGCTGTTTTTATTGTTAACTCCCATCTCTCAGTACCAAGAAGCTCATGTAGCGCGAGAATTAACAAATCTAACTGACGTAATTAACACTTCACCTCGAACACGTGCATTCTGCCCAGCGCCTGACAACCGCGCTCGTGACAACAACCCCACACAAGTGATAAAATACTTCTATTTTATCCTTCCCCCCCCAAAAAAAAAAACAACAAACTACACACCCCGTCATATAGGACGAGAAGGCAAGGCCTCACCCATAAAAAACTAGACCAGACCGGAAAGCATGTCCGCTTCACAGTTCTCCTGTCCCTCAATCGGCAGAATAGTGAAACGATACTCCTTAAAAGCTAGCGACCATCTCATAAGTCGTCCATTGGTGGTTTTGCTGCGGTGAAGATAGGTCAATGGCCAATGATCTGTCTGCAACAGGAACTCACGACCCACAAGATATCTCATAAATTTGTTGATGGCCCACACTATTGCCAAACACTCTCATTCTACGGTTGAATATAGTCTTTCCCTGTCCAGGAGCCTCCTGCTAGCGTACAGAATAGGATGTAGTTCCCGATCCGTTCCCAGTTGCAAGAGAACCCCTCCGAGACCCACCTCCGATGTATCTGCCCGAACAACGAACGTCTGTGTGAAATCGGGAAGGGCGATGACGGGCTGTCTCGACAGCACGTCCTTGATGTTGTCAAAGGCGAACTGGCACTCTGGGGACCAAACCACTCTGTTGGGTCTATTCTTCTTCGCGAGTTCCACTAGTGGAGCCACCACATCCGCGAAGTTCGGCACGTATCGGCGATAGTAATTGCAGACTCCCAGAAACGAACGAACTTGTTTCTTAGTTGTAGGAGTAGCGATCCTCAGAATCGACGATACCTTCTTCTGCACTGGCTTCAGGCTATGAGCACTGACCACATGACCAAGGAACTCAATCTCTGTGAATCCCGTCTCAACCTTGGAAGGCCTCACTGTCAAGCCATGTTCCTTAATCTTTTTCAAGACCTGGTCGACTGCCTTGAGGTGCTCTTCCCATGAATTGGACGCGATGAGGATGTCATCAAAGAAACTGACGGCACCCTCGTCTTGAAGATGGAGTTCTCTCATCATTCTGGCGAAGGTACTGGGTGCCGTGACCAACCCAAACGGCATCCGTTTGAACTGGAAAAGACCCCGTGAAGTACGAAACGCCGTCTTTTCTCGATCTTTTTCTTCCACTGGAATCTGCCAATATCCCTTCGCGAGATCCACCTTGGTGAAGAAGGTTTTCCCCTTGAGACTGGCAAATATTGGTTCCGGATTAGGAATAGGTTCAGCGTCAAACGCGGTGATTCTGTTGAGATGACAAAAATCTATGCAAAAGCGAACAGACCCGTCCTTTTTCCGAACCAAAACTATTGAAGAGCTGAAGGGAGATTGAGACGTTTCAATGACTCCCAACTCTTGCATTTTCAGCACTTCCTCCTCCACAATGCTCTCGGATTGAAACGGAAGAGGATATGGTTTCACGTTGACCACTCTGTCTTCCAACAACCTGATGGAATGGTAAACCAGTTGAGTTTGTCCCGGTACATCTGTGAAAATGTCGTCATGGGACTGGAACACTTGCTCCAGATCAGACCTTTGGGTGTAGGACAGCCCCGGAGCATACTTGATGTCGTGATATGACTCCGTTGGCACCGCGTTTGGAGTTCTCAGCATCACCCGGTCCACATCTGCATCAGGACATGCACTGTCCCCCATGATGACCGAAACGGCCGCTTCCAGTATGGGGTCACGAGCCATGTATTTTTTGAGAATGTTGATGTGGAAAGTCCTGTTCCTTCCATCTGGCATCCTAACCACGTAGTCACACGGACCCACCTGTTTGTCAACGACAAACGGACCCTGCCACCTCAAGAGCAATTTCTTTTTGGTGGTGGGCAACAGTACGAGTACTTTGTCACCTACTTCAAGGTGACGCATTTTTGCCTTTTGCCCGTAGTAAGCCGCACTGCGCTCCTGCGCCTGGCCCATCGCATCCTGAGCGCGCTCCATCGACTCTTGCAGAGTCTGCTTCAGATCGGAGACAAATTGATGAACCGACTGAGTTTCGTTGGGAGCATTCCCGACCCAGAGATCATGCAGGATTGGAGCCGGCCCTCTTGGAGTCCGCCCGTACAGTAACTCAAATGGAGCAAAGCCAGTGCTGGCCTGGGGAATTTCACGGTAGGCGAAGAGAGCGTGGGAAACGTACTGTATCTATCCCAATCCCGCGGTTTGTCTTCAGTCAGTTTCCTCAGCATGCTCTTCAACGTGCCATTGAAGCGCTCCACCAATCCGTTGGTCTGCGGATGATACGGCGTAGAGTGCACTTGCACCACGGAGAGCAGTCGAGCCACGCCCTTCATGAAGTCCGAAACGAATTGCGATCCAAGATCCGATAAGATCTCGTCTGGTACCCCCGTGAGGGAGAACACCTGCACCAAAGCTTCAGCTACCGCTTCACTATCGATGGACTGAAGAGGCACTGCCTCGGGGTATCGGGTAGCAACGTCCACCATGGTGAGAATTTGTTTGTGGCCTCTCGCCGACGCAGGAACAATAGGTCCGATGAGATCCACCACTACCCGTCGAAACGGAGTGTCAATGAGGGGCATGCGCTGCAGTGGCGCCGGTTTCACTCGCCCTTTTGGTGAAGTTCGTCGACAGATGTCACAGGATTTGCAGTAACTGGCCACGTCCCTCCGAACTGATGGAAAAAAGAAGAAGGGTCTAATTCTCTTCAGAGTGCTTCCCACTCCCATGTGACCCCCAAAAGTTCCGTCATGAGCAGCGATGAGGACGGATTCCCGCAAGTCCTTCGGCACCACCAACTGGCACGTGACATCCTTGGCGATTTTCCTGATCACTTGTCGGTACATCAGCCCATCCCTAATGATGAAGGATTTGATTGACTGAGCATCTTCATGTCTACGTTCATCTTTTGCCTCTTGGAAGATGGTCTTCAGCGACGGATCCTCTCGCTGCAGGCTCTGCAGTTGCCGTGGACCGATGTCCAATTGGGGGCATTTGGCAGTCAGCAACGGTCGAAATGGCTTGTGCTCTTTTGCCGCCTGAGCACGTGTTTGCACAGCCCCCACTATCTCCGTGCATTCAA
>JAWQFJ010024491.1:20000-38359 GCA_034096865.1 Theodoxus fluviatilis | reverse complement strand
CCTTCAAGCATATTAACCATCAACCGTTAACTATTAACTGCTAGCTGTTTACCATTAACCGTTAACCATTACCCGTCAACCATTAACTGCTAACCATTAACCGTCAACCATTAACCGCTAACCATTAACCGGGAGGTCGCAGGTTCGGTCCCCGCCTGAGGTCCGAAACTTATTCTTTCCCGTGCAGAGTGTCCGGCTGTTCTGTACTAGAAACTCATCTCTGCGCCATTAACCACACTTTCCTTACAAGCAAAAAACAATTCGCTCAAAACTTTCGTTTTGTGCACCTGGCGTAAAAGACTGCTCCGTCCTACGATAGAATACAGAAGACACATCAGGCCGTTGTTTAAGCAACGTTGGGCGTCGTGGCACCTTTGCAGGAGCATAGGGGGCAGCCGTCCAGGTCAGTCTGGAACCCGGATGTTTCACAGTTCTTGCTGCAGGTAAAGTCCCCGCAGAAAGCTGGGTCTAAAGACAGCCTTGTGTCCATTCGCCGACGTGGTCAGCTCGAACTGAGCAGGCCCCCAAAACCCAGCAGCCAGGGGTTCCAGCTGATGAGGGGGGGGGGGGGGGGGGGGGGGGGGGGCGGGGGGGGGGGGCATCGAGGGACTCAAGCCGTTTGCTACATACAATTGGTGGATTCCAGCAAGATCAGCAAATAGATTTACGAACGTGAAATGATGTTGAAAAGAACCCAACAACGCTAACACAAATTCTACGGTATTAACATTTAAATCCTGTAACCTTAGTTGTTTCACTCGTTGTTTACCCTTACTTCCTTGAGACTATGGTTGTTGCTCCTGGAAAGTTTTTGGTGGACGTTGTGTCACGACATTGATTACAGTAGAGATTATTGAAATAATTTCAGGCGAGTAAAAGAGATAAAGGTGTGGTTTATATAGCGACTTAGCATCTATCTCTGGGTCTCAAACCGCTTTTGGAGAGGAGTCTAAGGTGAGACTGTAAGATAAATACAAAACAATAATATAAACATGGTTCCTCAGTCGTAAGAGAATTTCAAAAGCTGCCATTTCTCGGATGGATAAGTCTTTCTGATAAGAAAGAGCAGTATTATCCCTCCAGGTTTACTGGAGGTCCTACAGACTTTATCCCTCCAGGTTTACTGGAGGTCCTACAGACTTTATCCCTCCAGGTTTACTGGAGGTCCTACAGACTTTATCTGTCTGTCTGTCTGTCTGTGTGTCTGTCTGTCCCGACTTCACGGCTGATTTCTCAAAAACTACTGGACGGATTTCACTGACATTTTGCACACTTACTGGAAGTTAGGTCCGATTGAATGTATCAAATTTTCAGAATCAAGGTTTGAAAAGAAAGTGGTTTTTTAAGGTCGTAAACTCGAAAGCACCTCCCTAAATACTCGATTGATGGAATGGCGAAATTGCGAAATGTGTGTCGTCATCAATATCTTGACGTGATTTTATTTGTCCGTCTGCCTGTCAGTCCCGACTTAACGGCTGATATCTCAAAATCTGCTGGACGGATTTCGTTGACATTTTGCACACTTACTGGAAGTTAGGTCCGATTGAATGCATCAAATATTCAGCATCGAGGTTTGAAGAGAAAGTGGTTTATTTAGGTCGTAAACTCGAAAACCTCCCCCCTCGAAATCAGTTGACGGAATAGCCAAATCGAGATAGAGTCAGAGTTATCTTTTCCTACTTTCACAAAACAATGAGTAGAGTAGAGTAGAGTAGATTCTTCGGCCTTCTTAGGCGTCTAGGGCCTGTTGCCGATTCTGATGGTTCTATGGCTGTATTTGCATCGCTCTTACGGATACTGGTCTTCTGACCAGGCCTAGTCTTTTTCACTTGTGAAAAAATAAAAAAAAGAAAGCTTATCTGTCTGTCTGTGTGTCTGACTGTCCCGACTTAACGGCTGATATCTCAAAAACTACTGGACGGATTTCCTTGACAGTTTGCACCCTTACTGGAAGTTAGGTCCGATTGAATGTATCAAATTTTCAGAATCGAGGTTTGAAAAGAAAGTGATTTATTTAGGTCGTAAACTCGAATTTACAATTTACAGTGCAAAATACGAAGCGAGGGAGTTTACGGAAAAGAACGTTATAATTGCTTTACAAATACGTAGTAACGTCAGTTGCTGAATGGCTCAGATGGTTAAAGCGTTGGACTATTGTAATGTTAGGTCATGTGTGAACGGGTTCAAATCCGCGCTGAAACTTTTTTCCCCCTCTTTTTTCGAGAGGTTGCTGGTTCGAACCCGACCTGTTTTTTCTGTGTTTTTTGTGTGTGTGTTTTCCCCCTCTTTTCTCGAGAGGTTGCGGGTTCGAACCCGATCTTTTTTGTGTGTGCCAAAACCTGGAGGTTCAGCGCCAGCGGTTTTTATCTGTCTGTCTGTGTGTGTATCTGTCTGTCTGTCCCGACTTAACGGCTGATATCTCAAAAACTACTGGACGGATTTCCTTGACATTTTGCACACTTACTGGAAGTTAGGTCCGATTGAATGCATCAAATTTTCAGAATCGAGGTTTGAAAAGAAAGTGATATATTTAGGTCGTAAACTCGAAAACACCCCCCTAAAATGTCAATTGATGGAATGGCGAAATGCAAAATGTGTGACGTGATCATTTGACGTCGAATAACGTGACGTAATTTTATCTGTATGTCCGTCTGTCAGTCCCGACTTAACTACTGATATCTCAAAAACTACTGGACGGATTTCCTTGACATTTTGCACACTTACTGGAAGTTAGGTCCGATTGAATGTATCAAATTTTCAGAATCGAGGTTTGAAAAGAAAGTGATTTATTTAGGTCGTAAACTCGAATTTACAATTTACAGTGCAAAATACGAAGCGAGGGAGTTTACGGAAAAGAACGTTATAATTGCTTTACAAATACGTAGTAACGTCAGTTGCTGAATGGCTCAGATGGTTAAAGCGTTGGACTATTGTAATGTTAGGTCATGTGTGAACGGGTTCAAATCCGCGCTGAAACTTTTTTCCCCCTCTTTTTTCGAGAGGTTGCTGGTTCGAACCCGACCTGTTTTTTCTGTGTTTTTTGTGTGTGTGTTTTCCCCCTCTTTTCTCGAGAGGTTGCGGGTTCGAACCCGATCTTTTTTGTGTGTGCCAAAACCTGGAGGTTCAGCGCCAGCGGTTTTTATCTGTCTGTCTGTGTGTGTATCTGTCTGTCTGTCCCGACTTAACGGCTGATATCTCAAAAACTACTGGACGGATTTCCTTGACATTTTGCACACTTACTGGAAGTTAGGTCCGATTGAATGCATCAAATTTTCAGAATCGAGGTTTGAAAAGAAAGTGATATATTTAGGTCGTAAACTCGAAAACACCCCCCTAAAATGTCAATTGATGGAATGGCGAAATGCAAAATGTGTGACGTGATCATTTGACGTCGAATAACGTGACGTAATTTTATCTGTATGTCCGTCTGTCAGTCCCGACTTAACTACTGATATCTCAAAAACTACTGGACGGATTTCCTTGACATTTTGCACACTTACTGGAAGTTAGGTCCGATTGAATGTATCAAATTTTCAGAATCGAGGTTTGAAAAGAAAGTGATTTATTTAGGTCGTAAACTCGAAACCCCCCCCCCCCCCCTTAAAATGTCAGTTGACGGAATGGCGAAATGCGTGGCCTAATGGCAGTGAATCGATATTAAACTTGGCAGAAATAGACCTTAAGTATCCTAAAATGTACAAGACCACTCAAATTTCATGAACTATCATCCATTTTTCTACAATTTACAGTGCTAAATACGAACCAAGGCGGTTTATGGAAAAGAACGTTATAAATGCTTTACAAACACTCAGTCATACCAGTACTCCAATGGCACATTTGGTAGAGCCTTGGACTCTTGGTCATGCGTGACCAGGCTCGATTCTGCGCTGAAACTTTTTTTTCTCTCTTTTTTTGAGAGGTTGTGGGTTCGAACCCGACCTGATTTTTTGTGTTTTTGGGTGTGTATGTTTTTCCCCCCTCTTTTCTCGAGATGTTGTGGATTCGAACCCGATCTTTTGTTTAATTTTTTTTTAAATACCAAAACCTGGAGGTTCAGCGCCAGCGGTTTTTATTTATTAGTTTCGTCCATTAAAACGTTGGTTGCTATGCCGCATTTCACGCCATCGTGAGTATTTTGTAAAGCCTCAAAGCACTTGGCCATCGTGAGTATTTTGTAAAGCCTCAAAGCACTTGGCCATCGTGAGCATTTTGTAAAGCCTCAAAGTACTTGTGGAAAAATCCTCAAACTTACAGGACCGTTGACGACGCAGCTTCACACGGTAATTTAATTGGGGGGGGGGGGGGGGATTTCAGAGTTTGCTTTAGATTGCAGTTCAAGGAATTGACCGACTAATTGACTAACGGGTAGACTGACTAATCGATATGTGACCATCGATATGTGACCGGGTGAAGGGAAGCCCGAAGTTTTTACATGGACTCTCTCTCTCTCTCTCTCTCTCTCTCTCTCTCTCTCTCTCTCTCCCCCCCCCCCCCCCCCTTTGCCTGGCCCAAGCACTGGCGACATCCATGCCCACTGTCAGCCTGGCTCCCACAGACATTGCATGTTTCCCCTCTCTCCTCCCCCTATCCCTCTATCATGTATCCGGCGTCTCAGACGGCCATGTTATATATATATGTTGTACGACCAGCCTACTATGTAGCTTATCAGCCTGGGAGGGTCCCAGCGCCGCCTTCCCTTATCTGTTTGTTAATTGAACTTGACATGTTACCTCGGACAGCTTCCCTCCTATCATTCGCGCGCTATGCCTAAATTGTTAGAAACAAGAGACAAATTTGATGCTTTTTCTAAATTAAGGCATCTGATTGCAATGGTGCAATATTCATTCGGTTGACTTTGTTATGCCTATCAAGGCAACACTTGGTGTGAATAATTTCGAGTAAGTATAAGGCACCAATGAGCCTTTTTCTATCATTAGGAAAACACAACTCAGAAAGAGGCTGAGATCCGTTACGGCCCTACCCAAGCCTGGCTCCCCTGAGGTCCGCGCATTTCTTTGATAAGGAGGGACTGTCGGCAGGTCGAGAGAGAGACGCTCACCACCAGTCTCTTGGGAGACCCCATACCATCTGGGGGAGAGATCACTGTGACCACGGTCTTGGGTTGGTCCAGGCCATTATCATCAGGCAGCTCCTGTACCCATGGGAAAATAAAGTTGTGGAAAGCAAGTGCGATTTGTCTCATACCTGCGCCCTGCTACCATCATGCCTCATGCCACTCCATCACAGATAGAACAGAACTTGTCACAGTCATAATTATAATCTCACTCGCTACTCGACCAACTGTTCGTTTAAGCTAGCAAATCATTCGATCGTTTCCGTAGAGTTCATTTCTGTACTCCACTGTCGTTGATCAAGTCAAGTATTTTGCATATCATCTACAGAAGGTAGATACATTTCTAAACAACTGGGGGAAGGGGGAGGAGGGGGGCGGAGGGGGAGGGGGAGAGAAGGGAAAAGAAAATATGGATTTGATGACACGGAGCCGCAGTCTGCCAAATGAAGACGGGATAGCTGTATGATGTACGGGAGGACTTAAAGCGCCTACACACGTACCGTTTTTCCAACCGATTTTGCTGCCGATCCGGGCGAGACCGTTGTGTCAAAATCGGGTTGATAGCCACACGCAACGATAACAGTCGAGCCATGCCGACTGTGTAGATGCGTCGACCTGCATTTCCACTTTTAAAATGTAGAAGCTTTCACGACCTATTGATGCATTCAACATACAGCTTTGATAAATTAATGCTGTTCATGGCTTACATTTTATTTGGATGGGTCATATGAATCTGAAACGAAAATTGCAAAATAGACAGATACACTTTAAAAAAAATTATGTCAGTGTCTATCAAAGCAGCTCACACAATATTCTGTCTATCATTAGAAGTTTAGTTGACTTGTGCTTATTTAAAGAAAACTCGCAGTAGGTGAAGTCAAACGAGAAGCAAAAAACACTGTTTTTCCTTCGAGGCAAATCCCCAAGCATGACGCTTTGCTGTGCTTTCCTTGCGCGACACGCTCCCTCGGAAATTCGAAGAAACGTGCGTGCCGCATGAGAAACACACCGAACTGTCATGCTTTTGGCTTTGCTTTGAAGCGAAGCAGTGCTTTTGGCTTTGCTTTGAAGCGAAGCAGTGCTTTTGGCTTTGCTTTGAAGCGAAGCAGTGCTTTTGGCTTTGCTTTGAAGCGAAGCAGTGCTTTTGGTTCTCGCGTGACTTCACCTTTTGTCAATTACATATGAAACGTGGCAGAGACCAAAATTAGCTATATGCATAAGGATGAATACACAAAGAGTATCAAATACAATAATGAGGGACTTACCTTGGCCATTCAGAATGTTTGTGTGGGAGCAGAGTTTCCATGTCGTGGGATCAGGCGGCTTGCAGCTAAGGACCGGGGATTTGGACGAATCTGGCCACCAGAATTGCTTTTATTCCTCACTGAGCCATATTTTGGGTATAATGGCCATCGTTCGCTCGTTCTCTTCCTCAAATTCCAGCAGGTACTATTTATAGGCCGTTCACATCATACACATTTCACAAAAGCTATGTTGTCTGCAGGTCATGAACAACTCTACTTTGGTTGAACTCAAGAGGAAAGAGGACGTATTCTCTCTCTTTATACGGCAGCATCACGTATTTATCTTCAACGTCCTCCAGGTAAGCTGTTTCAAAATACCCTGACAGTCTGGATGCCCTCACGATATTGATTTGTAAAGAACTGCATGGATATTCGAAGAAGGCTCTTGTGGTTAGAAAGCATTCAATTACAAGAATGTTTCTATCATTTCCTTCCATTACTAGAATATTGCGAGTCACATATTCTAATGCAATTGTTTCCACTTGAAATGGAGAAGAAGAGGCTATTGAAATAAATTTGTCGATATTTCAGGCACTGGCATATTCTTGCAGGAACAGGTCCATGCAAATTGTTCTTTTCAGGTACGTTATGAGGCAAATGCGTCTTTTTCTGCCTGATCAGCACACCGTCTGTCTCTGCAACTCTTTAGATAATCTGTTGCAAAGGAAACTGAGGTTTACGCAAGAGCTTCTTTAAGTGACCAAGATAGTTTTCAAAGGGAAAAAACAGAATAACGATCTAATGGCCCAAACTTCTTTACACCCTCTGCAATATGAACTAAGACATGCACATTGTAAACTAGAAACTCTTTGCCGTACAATTTTCTTGCCTTCTCTACAGAGGAGCACAACCGTTTATGGGCGTAATCTGCGCGGCTTTGCCACAAACTATTGCTGAAATGGTCGTTGTCAACCACATTCGGGGACAGAGTACTCGGTCTTTGAAATCTCGGCATTTGAACGAGAACGAGACTGCCAACAACAGGCAGTTTACCTATTAAAATGGCGGTCGACGTTCGAATGGGACAAGATTTGTTGAACTATTTGAATACAGTGCCGGCGCGAAACACTTATCGCCGAGTGAAGAACATGTCGCGATATATCACATGGTCATCGGTATGTCACGTGACTGTAAGGACGAGATTTCAAAGACCGAGTACTCTGTCCCCGTGGACAGAGTACTCCGAGTACTCTGTCCCCGTGGACAGAGTACTCCGAGTACTCTGTCCCCGAATGTGGTTTACAACGACCATTTCAGCCAAACGCTTAGGCCTACTGGCCAGCAGTGTATGTAGGTCTTTGTTTGCAGTCCCAAACGTGAGGGGTAGATGCGAAATGATAAAAGCGGAAAGGCGAGGAGCAACGATCGAGTAGCTGTCTAGAGGTGGAGCACTTCATGAAGCAAGCCACGGGGGAATCAGTCTATCATTGGCAATGGCAACCTTCGCACAACCATACATATTGATGAAACAATGAACTCTCACGAGCTGACAAATGAATGCTGGGTAAATGCATTCTGTAAACCCGAGTCAGTAGTATTGACTCTGGCACAGTTCGCAATGAATGCGTAATAGGCTTGACCCTTGGCATTACAGCCTTGCGCCAAAAATAGTTCGTTCTCATACTATTTTTCTCTCCACCTTTTACAGAAATCATTCAGATGTAAAATTTGGTTCCATTTCAACACAAGCATTTTATTGTATCGAATAAACGATTGTTTGTTGTCTCAACAAGAGTAAGTTAAGAGTTTTGTGCGAAATAGTCTTAGAACTACTTTAACGGCGTATGTCAGGGAGCACATCGGCTATCCCACAAGCCTCTCGTGTGACCTCCGCTTGCATAAATTGGCCAAAAACCTTCCATCACGTGATGTGAACTGTGCTAGAGATACTTTTGCCGGTAGGCGAAATCTCTAGTTTACTAGAATGGGGTAAATGAACACTGTGGGTGGTGGGTGTTTGTGTGCATCACACTTTTCTATGTTCTTCCACGACACTGTAAGTTACTTAAGTCGACGATGACACACACTTGGAAACCTAAGGGAAAATAACGTCGAAATTGTCCTGAAACAGTAGCCGTACGATGGTCTGGAATGTCTTCTACGCTTTCGCAAATATCGAGCAGTGAATCAGAGGCATGCTTCTTCCAAAGACGACGGAGAGACTGCTTGGTCCACTCATTCAAGTAGAACTCGATCCATGCCATATGCCACGAGATAAATCAGAAAGTTGATTTTCTTTTCGTCCCACAAAATGTACAACTCATGAAATAAGAATTGTTACCTCTTGCCTTCTGGGTGACAAATCCGCGACCCCGTCATAAGAAATTAGTTTTATGAGTATAACTAATTATGGTCATCATGAATAATTACGTCGTCCACAAATTCCAGGCATCTATTTTTGGAGTTCAAACCAGGATGATGATCTAGTTGAAAATGTCATTAGTGCTCACTAACCTGACAGAAACCACGAGAAAAATGCATCTTTCTTAGCGGTGCAAGTGGACGTAGATTACTTGAATACATATTACACAAAAAGTGTAAACGTAAACTGCTCGTACCTCCGAATTCACGTATGCAAAATGGTAAAACCCCGCCCACCATTTCATTCACGAGATACATTTGTGATTTAAGTTACGAAAGCAAACAGAATGCAACAGTAGTGAAAGCAACACCATTTTCCTCACATGTGACAATAATGTGCACGATATGTGCCGCCTACACAAGACGGACCACCATATCTACCAGTACCACCACTATCGCTCCCACCACTATCATTCCCACCACCACCACCACCATTTACAGCGGCTGCATGCTGCTATCAGACTGACTGGCTCTCATCTGCATTATTCCACCTTCGACTTGAATGTGTACGCTTTTGTATCATTCTCCAATTTCGTGAGCCACAGAGTGCCACAACACAGCGCTCAAACAGCCTGTAGGATGAGGCATTTCAGGATCGCGCTGGGATGGTCACGTGACTTCCATTCGACCTTCACCCACTCCGGAAGTTGTGGAATGTCCAAGATGGCGAGCTCACCCAACACTTCCACCCTGTCGGGAAAGAAAAAGGATGAATCTTTTTTGGATAAGATCGGTACACTTGCTAGAAAGAAGAAAGCGAAGGAAGGTGAGTTTGGCATCGGCTGAGCTGGCTGTTTCGCCCCTGAACGGAGTAATCGGCAGAAAAACAGCGTTACATTCCACCCGCGCTAGTGGTGTTGACATTCCTAACTGTTGACCGGATGCCGCAAGGCCATATAAGGCCACGGTTTGCATTTCCAGGTTCTTAAAGTCGACTCCTCAAACTCTGGTGCCACGTTTGCCATTAACACTGTTCGTGTTTATGTCCACGTTTCAGTGTCCGAACTGCAGGAAGAAGGGAAAAATGCGATCGAATCGCCGACGAGTCCCTCCAAAGTGGATATTGGCCCTGAGGGGTACCTGCTCGGTAAGTAAAGTTAGTTCCTCTCGCCTTTGCTTGCTTGGAAGCCAGACATGACATTCTGGAGAACGAATGTAAAGAAGAGAGACACGCGCGCGCACACAATGCGATGTGTTTACGAAGTAGGTTAGAAGTCGAGATCTTGCTGTGGATAACTCATGAGATAGGAATGCAACGCTCGCTGTTGAGACGTTGGAACGTTCTTCCTGCACTCGCACGATATCATGTAGACGATTGCAACTTTTAAATTATGAGCACTCTTAATTACAAAATTATACTAGCTACAGATTTGTACTGCAGAAAACGACACTTCTTGCATGCAGATATAAGATTTGTTATAATAAGGTGCTTGTTATTTGATGAGTTAATTGATCAATGAATTACCAGGCCTTTTCAAGATAATCTGAGAGTGGTTTTTACTGCATCATGTGTTGCTTTTCAAACAAAGAATCCCTATCATGTTTCTACCTGCATATTTGGTGCAAGATAACAATTTATCATTTATTTTAAGGCAACCGATGCATTTTTCTTAAGGATGTAAGTGTGAAGAAAAGTTTTTCATATACTATCGTAGAGGACCATGCAAACCTCTTCTGCTCTCTCCCTCTGAAACACATCACAGTGTTTTGCTGTATGAGCTTTGCAACCCTTACTTTCATCAGCCCACCTTTCTACAGGTTTGGCACTGAGACACTGTTCCTGCAGGACACACAAAGACTGCACTTGCATGACAGTTTTCTTCCCTCTTTTCCAGTGGAGAATGAGGAGCGCTCCATGATTGAGCCTGCCTCCAGGGAACACCCAAAGCTGAAGGAACTCATCAAGGTAAAAAAAAAGACTATGGGAAAAGATAGTAATCATTCATTCATTGTACTGTTGGTCATGGCAGATATAGACACCACTGCATGGATAGCATCACAATTGAGATTGTGGCCCTGGGGGAAGAACTTGGTAAATCTGACTGTGCCTGGCAGCAGGTTTCTCCAGAGCAAGGGATTGCAAAGTGTGATTGGAGTTGCTTCATGTCCCCCTCATCAGCTGGAACCCCTGGCTGCTGCCTGGGTTGGGGGGGCCTACTCCAGTAGCTCAACCAGGGACAGCCCGTAGCAACCAAAGAGGCAGGTGGCATCAGAACAGGATCAGATCATAAATACCATTAGATCATTAGGAATACAATGATAGTAGGAATGGAAGGATAGAAGATGGGATGGGTATATGAGGTTTTTTGGCCTATCAGGTTTTGTATGCTAAGAAAGGCCATTGACTGCCCAAAGCACAGGTGTAGAATGGAGTATGAGCAAGTTGAGACTGTTTCTTTGGTCATTCATTTTTTATGAACTGGTTGGGAGACCTGACAGGTCTCTTCTGAATACCACCCCACAGGGCGAGGCCGTGGGTGGGAACTCCAGACCTGCCTACTCTCCTGAAAAAATCCGGAGACTCCCGATCTAGGCCTGCATCTTCCGACCTCCTGATTAGGCTTTGAATTCTCCCGACTTCAATAGCAGTGAAAACACACACACACTCCCACCCCCACCCTCCCGCCCTCACGTTTTGGCTGATCTCTAAGCGCTCCTATAGGGTCATTTCCCCCCCCCCCCGCTCTCACGATTCGGTTGAGTTCTGAGCGGTCTCATAGGGTCGTTCTCCACCCCGACCCCCCCCACCTTTAACATTTCGGCTGAACCCCTTCTCCCCCCCGGACCCAGGCCTGTTTTTCAGAATCTCCTGAATTGGCCTTAGGGGGGGTAGGCAGGTCTGGAACTCGAAGGTCTTTTCACTGCCTTGCAAGTGCATCACAGATGAAAGGCAAAGATTGCTGGAGTTGTGCAAATTCCTATGGAAAGTGGTTGTACGTCAACAAGAGGGATGAAGAAATAATATCTTGTAGCTTTCCACTGGGCATTTGGGAGATGGTGAGACCTCGCCTTTTGCTGTAGACAGAGGCATATATCCTGAACAGGGGAGACGATGAACTTTCCTCGTTTCACTATGCAGTTTCAAGAGATAAATGGCTTAGAGCTAGACGCTGAAATAAATGGCTGATAAAAAGGCCAACTTTCATGTACAAAAGAAATGTATTTCAGACCTAATTTCTCATACAAGGAGTAGGGAAGGTCAGGTGGTAAGACTAGCTCTGCAGAGAGGAAGAACTGTGGTCCAGAAGTCAAACTATTCCATTAACACGTAGGCGGCTAGGGATCCTTTCTTCTTTTTGTCCATACTGCTTCATGCTGTCAATGGGCACTGCTCATGAAGTTATCAGGGGAAAACTGAATCGTAATATTCATATCAATATGAGCATGTTCAGCAGTAGGAGATGCAATCTGTCAAAATGTCTGAATTCTTGATTCGATCAAGTATGGAGTCATGAAAAGCACTTGCCAACAAGGAATTGTATAGGTAAATATGCTCAACATGGAGTGATAAAGAACTTGTTGCTGATACCAAGCATTCTTGTTTAGGTCCAGTGCTTTTTTATTCACATATTTGAGAAAAGTTGTATAAACGGGCAGATGTTTGCAAGTGAAGTGTGATTTTTTTTTCAATTAACAGATAATCCTGGACTGGATCAATGATGAGCTGGCTGATCACAGAATCATTGTGAAGGACATAGAGGAAGATCTCTTTGATGGACAGATTCTCCAGAAACTGATTGGTGAGTGTCTTAGATGTCGGGAAGCTGATTAGCAATGTCATACACCATGCTTTGGAATTTGCAGTGTGAAAAATACCTGTGCATAAATACTGTTTGCTGTATGTTGATAAAATGGAGATCAAAACATAATTTTTGGATGTGTTGATGCAAACCAAGTCAGAATTCAATCATGGTATAATTTCACCAGATACCATGCAGTGAATAGATACTTTCCTGATATAATCTTGTTTGTAGTAAATTTAAAGGTGACTAATATTGATATATGAAAAATAACTGATGCAGAATGCCTTTGCTGTGGATTGTGGACCTGTTAGTGCAGAAAATGACAAAACTCTGAGGCATGAAGAGACAGTCAGAAGAGTTGTGTCCCTTGAGTAGTCCTGCAAGAGTTATCTTTCCTTAGACCATGCATGACAAGAATGTTACCTATTTCTAAAATGGGAGGTATGCTATCATTCCAGTTGAACATTATTAGGTATAAATGAAAGATTTCTAAAGAGATATTACATTTACAGATATTTCATCCAATTTTCCTCCATTTTCTTTGCATTTCAGACTTTATGAAAGGGTTTCATGACTTATGAATGCCAATGGGCATTCCATGGGTGCATTATACTTTAAGTGATCATGTTAGAGGTTGTTCATAGCATGCTCTATTCATGCATTAAAAACTGTTCAATATTATTTCTGCTTTGCTTTTTTAATGTTTCACTCTAAGTCTATTTGATTGATGATGTGATATCACAGAAGCTTGACAATGCTAATGATGATGATGATGATTATGATGGTGGTGGCAGTGATTATATTGGTCTGTCCCCACTTGCAGAGAAACTGGCTGGGATACGGGTGGAGGCTCCTGAGGTGACACAGTCAGAGATAGGACAGAAGCAGAAGCTGCGTGTGGTGCTGGATGACATCAACAGGATCCTGAATGTGCCACCCATGTGGAACCAGCCCAAATGGAGTGTGGACAGTCAGTAACATTCCTTCTTCGTTGCTTTTCATTTGTCTGTCTGTACAACCCTCTTATTTGTATATTGAACCAGGCCAGATTTGAGTGTGGACAATTGATGACATATCTTCTTCCTTTTTTTAGTATTTACTTCTCTGTTCTTCCCTTTTATTTGTCTGTCTGTATGTGAAGCCGGCTCAGAGAGAGTTACGACAGTTTGTTGCATATCTCTTCTTCTCATTGTTTTCCATACATGTGTCTTGATGCTAGTTCAGTGCTTATGACACTTACCTGTGGTCGCCTGCAGTGAGAAAGTTCAGTCTTCCAACCTGTGCAGATCCTTAAGTTTCAATCTTGGGCAAAGTGCTTCACTTGTCCTGCCTTTCCCTTCTCTGGAGTAAAACTGGGTGTCTGGGAAAGGGGTGAAGGCATGCTGTAGTTGATTTCACTATCAATGCAGTTGTTAGCTGAGGGTTGGAATGCTCACCAAAGAGGTGGAGATGATGTCAGTAAATAGCAGTACCTGACTGTATATTCAGTTTGTCTGGATTTGTTGTCATCTTATAATATAAATGTAGACTTGACCAAGTGACGCAGTAATTGGAAGTATAAATTGTAAATCAAAGTGAGAGTTAGGTGTGTTTGATGAATTGCTGTGTTTGTATAGCATTCATGGAACTCTCCATTTTACTGAATATCCAGTATTTTTGACTCACATGCGAAGCAAAAGTGAGTCTATGTACTGAGCCGTTTCGTCCGTCCGTCTGTCCATCCGTCCGTCCGTCCGTCCGTCCGTCCGGGCGTAAAAAACTTAAACGTTGGATTTTTCTCGGAGACTATTAAGTCTATCAACACCAAATGTGGCATGATGGTGTATGATGACAAGGCCTCAAAAAACATACACAGTGACTTGACCTTGCGTCAAGGTCACAGGAGCCATAAATGTGGTCTCAAAAACAGTCATTTTTCACATTTTCCCAATTTTCTCCCACGTTATTGAGAATGGCGACCTTAGCTACAAGTGGTATATAGGTCAAAGCAAGCCCTATTTTTTGATACCAGTTTGGTTGACCTTTCTTCAAAGTCAAGGTCACAGGAGCTCTTCAAAGTTGGATTGTATACATATTTTGAAGTGACCTTGACCCTGAACTATGGAAGATAACTCTTCCAAACTTCATAACATTGTAGTACACATGTTATACTTTCATCATGAGACACATTTGGTCACATATCATCAAGGTCAAGGTCACTTTGACCCTTATGAAATGTGACCAAAATGGGGTAGTGAACCACTAAAAGTGACTATATCTCATGGTAGAAAGTGCCAATAAGCACCATTGTGCTTCCTATGTCTTGAATTAACAGCTTTGTGTTGCATGACCTTGGATGACCTTGACCTTGGGTCAAGGTCACATGTATTTTGGTAGGTAAAATGTGTAAAGCATTTCTTAGTGTATGATGTCATTGGTAGGTTTAGTTGTTTGACCTTGAAGGTCACCTGAAGGTCAAGGTCATATAAAGGTCAAGGTCAAGCATGTGAGTCATATGGGCTTTGCCCTTCTTGTTGTACTTTGGCATGGTCACTTCAATGTTGCACTCCTCTCAGGGTCCTGGGTTATTAACTATTTTTGGGGGGTCAAATATGTCCTCTCTCCCTTCCCCAACCCCCACCCTCCACCCCTACCCTTTGCCCCCAGTTCTGTCTGTGTGCCTGTTATAACTATTGCTGTGGTTTGTGGGCAGTGTGATGTATTCAGCAATCAAATCACCACCCTATCTCATGAAATTTATTCTGCCTCTGTCTTTACAGTAGATAGGGTATTTATTTGAGATGCAACAGCCAATGCGAGGTAAAATTCCTGGTCTTATTATCAAAATGTAGGCAAGTTAAAGACAATAGAATAACACAGTTGCTGGTCGCGCTGTAAGTACACATATGTGTCTAACAAAGATGTTTCTGTTGAAAATGTATGTGTCTTGTTTATCTTGTGTCCCATTGTTTCTAACGTATTTTGTTTTAATTATATGACCAAAAACTTTACCTTATGTTGGTTATGTTATCAAGTGCTATGGTCGATACACAGCCATCTTGCTTAACTGTGGACTTCATCTATTTGTGAAGCATCCATTGGCACTGTCTGTACTCCACGCTCTTCTCTGCAGGCATTCACTCCAAGAACCTGGTGGCCATTTTGCACCTGCTGGTGGCGTTGGCCCGACACTTCCGAGCACCCATTCGCCTGCCGGAGAATGTCTCTGTCATGATCCTCATTGTGCAGGTCTGTGCAGAAAATGCTGTGCTGAACAGTTGGAAAATGGTGGAAGATAAATCTGTCTCTCCTTCCTTGGGTCAAAAAGTGCACATGCCTTTCTGTAGTTTTCGTGTGATCATCCTACACTTTTCACAGATATGATCAGTTTGCTACTGGATGGAAAAGAGCGATACTTTAATGTATTTGAATGAAGGCTTGGGAGACTGCACTTTATGTAGAAAGAAAAGAAGGGGACTCATTAAAATGTTGTGGGGTAATTGTATCAAACAGCATTATGGATTCTTGTAAATTTGAGACTATGCCTCAACAAAGTAGTTAAGTTTCAAGCTGGCAATCTCAATTTTCTGGGAAAGTTGTTCCTATAATATTGAATTTATGAAACTGCTCAAAGTTGCATAGATATATAAAGGAAGACGGTATTTTCAAAAGATGAATACTTTCCAGACATATATACTGGAAACTTTCTTTCTTTCTTTCTTTCTTTCTTTCTTTCTTTCTTTCTTTCTTTCTAACTTTCTTTCTGATGTTTCTGATCTTTCTTTCTTTTTTTCTTTCTCATTTTTCTTTCTTTTGCTCTCTTTATTCCTTAATGCCAAAGAGATTTGGTGCTGCATTAAGCCATTTACTGATAATCTTTCAATTTATTTTCTAGAAAATTGAAGGCACTTTGCCAAAAATCTGAAGATTGTTTTTTCTGTTTTAGAAAATCGAGGGCACTTTGGCAAAAATCTTAAGATTGTTTTTTCTGTTTTAGAAAATCGAGGGCACTTTGCCAAAAATCTGAAGATAGTTTTTTCTGTTTTAGAAAATCGAGGGCACTTTGCCAAAAATCTTAAGATTGTTTTTTCTGTTTTAGAAAATCGAGGGCACTTTGCAGACAAGGCGAGTACAGGAGGAAATCACCACCACAAATGAGTGAGTGCTGGAACACAAGTTTTTCTGCTTCCCCTCTTTCTCTGTGACCATATGATTAAATGCTGTAGCAACTTTGGACAGTTCCACATGAAGTCAATCATACAAAATCTTACAAAGGCTGCATAGCTGTGATTTATGTCTTGAAACAATCGCTGGGTGGTTGAACAGTGTCAGGCTTGATGTGACACTGTGAAGGGTTCATCTCCCACCTCGCCCCGTTCCTGCTTGCTAGCATTAAAGATGAAACTTTGCTGCATCCTTATGCGCAGTGTGACCTATGAAAAGCTTCAGATGAGAAACTCCTGAGTACATTCAGAACTCACAGCAGTGAGCAACAGAGGAGATCTATGCAGTCACATTAAAGGCATGGAGTTAAAATGTTTTCCATTCAATATTGTCTGACAGGGTTAGTCTTTTGATCTCCTTTTGACATCAACCTATTCAACTGTTTCTGTTGGCAAAAAATGTTTATACTTCATGTTCACCATTTGCAAGTGTGAAAGGGAAGTTACATTGATGTCTGGCTCAATGTTCATAGGAAGCAAGCTGTCAAGACATTTAGTGATTCTGTTTTCAAAAAGTTTTCATTGAAATCATTTTCCTCTGTTATGCACTAATACTGATACTAATACTATCTATTGTTGTTGTTTCAGTGACATTGGAGCAAGATTTGGTAAGTTTACACGTTTTTAAATGTACTTTGTGAAACAAAATTGCCATTTTGAAAACATAGAGGAGTCTAGCATCAGTCCTGGAAGAAAGGCACTTTCCACATTGGGAAGAAAAGTAATCCCTGAACCATTTATTCAGATCTCATGGAATCTCTCTCATTGTCAAAGGCTTTGTGGGTGTTAGCAAGCAAGTTATTGAAACATATTAGAAGGGGTTTGTGAAGATGATGGAAACTGGAAAAGAGTATTTTGGAAGGTATGTTGCTCCGAGAAGTTTTACTCCCTGGTCTTGGAAAAACTCTTTTAACATAACAAAGTCAAATTGTTACAGGTATCTGTGTGTGTGTGTGTGTGTGTGTGTGTGTGTGTGTGTGTGTGTGTGTGTGTGTGTGTGTGTGTGTGTGTGTGTGTGTGTTCTGTTTGTGTCAGAAAGTTAGCAAATCTGAATATTAGTGGGTTAATGATAAAAAATCATAAAAGTGAGTGTACCTTCATCTCACTTGTTTAGCAGGTCGATGTGAATGACATGATAGTGATAGTATTGAAGCTTTGTTCAATTGGGTGGATGGGACACTAAGCTATTGATGTCTCTTACTCATGCATAACTGAACTGAAATATAGCTCAGGGGGACGATTTGCCAATTTGCAAAAGTAATCTCTCAGTATGGAAGCTGCAGTGTAATGTGATTATGCAAGTCAGATTTCACATTTGCAAATGAAAACAACTTGCATGTAATTATGCAGAACTCGGGTATAAACCTATGCATTTTAAAATGGGCATTTGAGTTTGTTCTCTTTCTTTCTTTCTTTCTTTCTTTCTTTCTTTCTTTCTTTCTTTCTTTCTTTCTTTCTTTCTTTCTTTCTTTCTTTCTTTTTAATTTTTTTCTTTCTTTCTTTTTTATTTTTTCATTCCTTTTTTTCTCTTTCTTGCTGGCTCAGCATCTGAGTGTAAATTCAAAGCTCATTCCTCTCTCTGTCTCTCTCTTTCTCTCTCTCTCTGTCTCTCTGTCTCTCTCTCTCTGTCTCTCTCTCTGTCTCTCTCTCTGTCTCTCTCTCTGTCTCTCTCTCT
>JAWQFJ010024491.1:0-12500 GCA_034096865.1 Theodoxus fluviatilis | reverse complement strand
AGAGGGAGAGAGAGAGAGAGAGAGGGGGTGGGGGGGAGGCGAGAGAGAGAGAGGGGGGGGGGGGGAGGCAAGAGAGAGAGAGGGGGGGGGGGGAGGCAAGAGAGAGAGAGAGAGAGAGAGGAGTAAGGCACAGGTAAGGAGGGTTGATCCTGCAGACAAACAGAGCCACTCCACACCTAACCTGCTGTGACTCACCTCCACCACCTCCCCTGTGAGCTGCCCAAAGTCTTGCATGTTACGTCCAGGTGACAAGTTTATCAGGAGAGAGGAATCAATCATGGAGTTAGATTTTGCACTGCTACAGCAAGAGAGAGAGAGAGGGGAGACAAATAAAGGGTTATCACTGGTCAACAAACCATCTCCTGAATGGTGTGCTTGAGTTACACTGGAACAGACCATGTTTGTATGGAACAGTTGAGTACCTGAATCTGCGCTGTGATGTTCTATCTGCTTTTTATCCAGCATGGCAATACATACCATGTTTTCATATTCAATGGTGGTACAGCAGCTGCTCATTTTATGGGGGTGAGGGGGTAATTATGGGAGGAAGGAGGTGTCAAAAACTTGGAGTAATTTTATGGGTAATGAAAAAAAAAGTGATCTGTGGCGTAGTGAGTGAAATAGATGCTGTTAATTGTGGTCGTGCTGGAGGAATTGCATTTTGTGTTTGCAGCAGTTATGCAGATGCTGCAGAGTGGTTTTTAATGGCTTTGTGTGTCAGTGCACAGTCATGCATTTGTTTGATGTTGCTGTTGCATGTGTGTCTTTATCCCCTGGTGTGTGCTTGCACTCTCTCTCTCTCTCTCTCTCTCTCTCTCTCTCTCTCTCTCTCTCTCTCTCTCTCTCTCTCTCTCTCTCAATATCTCTCCCTCCCTCCCTCCCTCCCTCCCTCCCTCCCTCCCTCCCTCCCTCCCTCGCCACTGTAGTAGATATATTCATTGTATTGTACCTTTAAATATGTCTGGGTCTTCAGGACTGAGCTGAAGCAATATTGTGTGCACAAACATAGATATTACAGTAACTTTGACTATACTTGTCCATGATGTATAGAAGCAAATGAAGACATAAAGCCATGGTTTGTTGTTGTTTTTACTCCAATGCTCCATTTATTAAATATCCATTGGCCTATTCACCAATAAGAAAACAGTCTGAAAATCAGGAAACTTTCATGTTTTCAAGCGCCAACATATCAGTAATAGTAATCTGGGTTGTTAGTTTCAATCTGTTTGTATCTGTGTTTTCATGTGTGTGCTACAGTCTTATTAATTAGTTTGATATTTACTGGAGAGAAAAATGTGCATGTAATGATGTAAGGATCATAGCAAAATAAAACACTTTCAACAAAGCTCACAAAAGCTGCAACTTTTACATAAGCATTTTCAATATAATTCCAACTTTCTGACTGTCTCATTCTGAGGGATATAGTTGCAGTCATACATGAATAAAAATAATGTGCTGTCCGATTAGTTCAGGTGAGCTTAAATTGAGTGTGACAGTATCTGTTTCTCCTGAAGTACATCCACCTTGTTCAGGTACCTCACTGTTTCCAGAGAGAGAGAGAAAGAAAGAATGGGGGGGGGAGAGAGAGAGAGAGAGAGAGAGAGAGAGAGAGAGAGAGAGAGAGAGAGAGGCAAGTGTTCATAGTCCTTTCCCTCTGGCAGAAGGCTAACACGGCAAGACATGCTGGAGGAAATCAGAGCAGCGCAGAAGAGGTTTATGGGGAAGGTGGGTGAGGATGTGGGGAGAGAGAGAGAGAGAGAGAGAGAGAGAGAGAGAGAGAGAGAGAGAGAGAGAGAGAGAGAGAGAGCCTACATTGAATTCAGTGTGCAGTTTGGGGGGTGGGGGATGCTAGGGGGCAGGGGGTGGAGATGCGGGGTGGGGAAGAGGAGCACGTCACAACAATGAGCCACACAGCATCACCGGTGGAGGATTCAACAAACACCACTTCCTCCCGCCTTCCTCTTGCCTTCTTTTTTTCCCCTTGATGTCCCCCTCTCTCACCCCCCGTCCACCCCCTATCCACCCCCTTCCCCCTTTCCCCTTCCCCTCGGTCTGTTCGTTGCTGGCTTGGTCTGTGGCTCCTTTCCCCCTCTCTCCGTCTCTGTTCCCGTCTTGCCCGTTTGCAGTGTGACTCTACGTGTCTGCGTTTTCTTCTCCGCCGGCCTGTCCGTCGCCTTTCAAGTCTGTCTGCCTGCCTGCCTGCGTGCGCGCGCGCGCGCGCGTGTGTGTGTCTGTGTGTGTGTGTGTGTGTGTGTGTGTGTGTGTGTGTGTCTGTCTGTCTGTGTGTGTCTGTTTGTCTATGTGTCTGTGTGTGTGTATGTGTATTTGTGTGTGTGTGTGTGCGCGCGCGCGCGCGTGTGTGTGTGTGTGTTTGTGTGTGCGTGCCTGCCTGCCTGCCTGCCTGCCTGCCTACCTGTCCGTCCGTCCATCCGTCGGTCCGTCCGTCCATGTGTCTGCCTCTCTCTCTCTCTCTCTCTCTCTCTCTCTCTCTCTCTCTCTCTCTCTCTCTCTCTCTGTCTCTCTCTCTCTCTGTCTCTCTCTCTCTCTGTCTCTCTCTCTCTCTGTCTCTCTCTCTCTCTCTCTCTCTCTCTCTCTCTCTCTCTCTCTCTCTCTCATTATTATTGTTGGTGTTGTTGTCGTCGTCATTGTTGTTGGTGTTATATGTAAACGTTTGCATTCATGTGTCTGCCTTTCATTTTCCATACACATTATTTTACCGCTCTAGTCGCAGCAAACAGAATTATCATAATGGCAGCACCTTGCTATCGTCAACTTTCACAGTCTCCAGCGTTTTACACAGAATTACTACGCCGCTAACTAGGCTTAGCAGCTAGAATGTAAGAAACAAGCCATGATAATTATTATCTTACATATATCTCCGTGTTTGTAATTATTTTTTATAAGAGGTTCTGTAAGTGTGGAAAAATATCTTTCCCGAACAATTGTTCATGTTTCGGTATTCAAATCATCTGGACAGATGCTGCCACAACCAATGTTCGTGACTCCAGTGGTGCCAGACAGCTGTTTCAGTGAATATTTCGGAGGTCCATCATTCGTAAGGAAGTGGCAGGGCGCATCCGGCAGCTGTCGCTAGCGTGATAAGTGAGAGTGTTGCCGAGAAATGCAAGCAGGTGGACCGGACTCTCTCCTGCCCATCACGCCACTCCAACGCAAAAGCTCCCCCTCACTTTGTGCATCGCAGCGCGAAGCGCATTCGATCTGGAGGCAGTGCAGTGGTGAGGTGGTGATCAGAACTTTGGGCACGACATGCATGCGCATGCGCAAGCACCTGGCGCCCTGGCCCGCGCTGGAGGCTCCTACGTACGTGTCGAGGTGGTTCTGTCAGGAGAGGGGAACAGGAACAGGTGTCCCGGATGGTTCAGAGGCAACAACCTGAAGAGGATTAATGGAAAAAGTTGTTTCCGCGTGTGGGAACTGAACCGGCGATCTCTTGATGAATGTCCGAGTGTTCTGATCTAAGGCATATCCCCCCACCCCTCACCCCCACCCCCCCAAAAAAAAAATAAAAAAATTTAAAAGCATGGTTACGATATCCCGACCGACCCTATTTTTTATTCGTGACCCTAAACTGTTTTAAATCATGCAAAGAAAGACGTAATTGAAGGTAAACAATGACATGCGTGCTGTCTCATCATCCCTGCCCTCTGAGCACTCGGGGAATCCACTATTTAAGGGGGGGGGGGGGGGGGGGGGGGGGGTTCAAGTGTTGTCGGTGAAAGTAAGTTAGGTTTATGTTCAATCTGGCTTCTTCTACACAGTAGAAATACAAATAAAGATATGTAAAACTCAGACCGACCTACCTACCCTATGTTTGAGGACCCATATTACCTTAACCACGACTATTTTTTATAGGGGGCCTAACTACGTGTCCGTAGTGTGTTGGAGAAGGTGCCAATGGCTTGTGTCTTTCTGGAAGCTCTCTAGTAGTAATGTTGTTACTTTTGGGTATTGATCCCTGTGGAATTGCAGCTATTTGCTGCACTGAATCGGCTTCTTTCGGGGGTAAATAGTTATAACATTTATATTATTGGGAAGTCTTTATACTTCCATGTCTTCCAGATACCATTCCATTGTGGCTAATAGGAATTGCATCTCTCTTTCGAGGCATACTGTTCAAAGGAAACCTGTTCGAAATTCACCACTGGGCACCGAACGAACGCAGCAGGCAACTCTTGTAGAGAGAGGCACGAATTTCATTTAAACTTTTTGTAATGGTTAGATTATTCACCAATAATGTTATATTGATGATGGCGAAAGCAACAATTTCAGAAGTGTGCCATCAGAGTAGATTTCCAAGTCCTTGAAACTCCTCAGCATTAGTGTTGCCTTTGGGTGTTTGTGCAAAGCTATTGAAAAGAAGAGTAACTGTACAACCGACCCCGGCACTTAGATATATCCACTGTACTATGATGTACAGCGAGGCCGAGTGGGGGATTCTGTCGACTGGGCAACCCAGGATCTCCATACACGCTGCCCAGGCTTGCGCCCTGGAGAGGTCACTTCAGTGCCGCTGTTTTACAGTGACAGAAACAACACGGGAGACAGCAGTTACGAGTTCTAAGTCCAGAGTGATTGGCGTGTGCTCGGACGCTACGGGTTGTCTCCGACGGTGGGAGGAACCATCGCAGTTCCACTGGTCAGCTACCGCCCGCCTCAAGGCATGCAAAGAATTCGCTCTGACCATCAGCATCAAGAAGACTGAAGTCATGGGTCAGGATGTCAGTACCGCTCCCAGCATCTCCATCGGCGATCACACCCTTATGGTGGTGGAGGAGTTTACATACCTGGGCTCCACCATCTCAAGCAACTTGTCTCTGGACGCCGAACTAAGCAAGCGCATTGGCAAAGCCGCAACATCACTGGCCCGCCTCGGAAAGCGTGTCTGGGACAACTCCATGCTGACGACAAACACCAAGATGAAAGTCTACCAGGCCTGTGTTCTCAGCACGCTCCTTTACGGAAGCGAAGCGTGGACCCTGTATTCCCGCCAAGAACGCCGGCTCAACACCTTTCACATGCGTTGCCTCAGAAGGATCCTGGGCATCAGCTGGCATGACCGCATCCCCAACAAGGACGTACTGGCGCAAGCAGGTATTCCCAGCATGTTCGCCATGCTCAGCCAGAGACGACTTAGATGGCTGGGTCACGTCAGCAGGATGGATGACGGCCGAATACCCAAAGATGTGCTGTACTGCGAGCTCGCCACGGGATCCAGACCTGCAGGAAGACCTCTCCTCCGCTACAAGGACGTTTGTAAACGTGATATGACGGCGGGAGGCATCAACCCAGCAGACTGGGAAACGGTGGCCGCTGACCGCAACAGCTGGAGACACGCCGTCAAGACTGGCATCCAGGCCAGCGAGAGGAGGAGACGGGAGCAGTGGGAGGAGAGGAGAGAACGCAGACGACAGAGGATAGCGTCGGCATCCACAGAGCCACGCCAAGAATTCACTTGCGACATGTGCAACAGAGCATGCGGCTCAAGGATCGGGCTCTACAGCCACAGAGTACGCTGCCTCTCAACCCCGGACTGACCAAACCTGGCGCACACCCCCATAGTCTCACGAGACTGACGGATGCCAACAAATGATGTGCAAAGCTATGTCAGAGTTGCACCCGTGACGTAATCAATACAAAACACTGCATAATGTAGACAGTTTGTGCACGCAGATGCATGGCGTAGTCATTTTGTGCAGATCGATGTTGACGCAGTTTGTGCTGAATGATGCATTTTCTGGAGTCTGACGTAAACATGGAGGCTGGGCTTACCTTGGTGCCAATGTAGCTCTGTAGACAGCGCGCTCTTTCCCATCTATCTCACCGTCCTCCACCCTTCAGCCAGCTCTAGCCGACCTGAGGTATCTTGTTACAAAAGGAACCATCCCCTTCCCCTCGCCCTACCCACCGCCAAAGCTCCCCCCACGCTCCTCTTTGCCTTGCTTTTCTCAGGTCTTGGTGGCTGTGGGGATCAGCTGAGGAGCTGGTGGTGCAGACAGCGTGTTTTGCTGCCTGGTCTTCCCGCGCTTTTTTCTGGAGCACTTTAGTGCACTGCTCCTAGTGTACCTCAGAAGAGTTACCCAGCCGCTGTGCCACTTTTCTCTGTTGTGGCTTTAATTTCCAGTGAATGAATGGATGAGTAAACTCTCACAAAAACACACACACACGTGCGCGCGCGCACACGTGGTTTGTTGTGGGCGCGTTCGCACAGTCACCGTTATTGCACGACATTGCACATCTATGCAACTCGCACTCTCCGTCTCTGTCGCTTTGTGTCTGCCTGCCCATCCACAAGCCCGTCCGTCAGTCCCTTTATCCGTCGTTCTATACGTCCGTTCGTCCCTCTTGTCTCTGGCTGTCTGTCCGTCCGTCCGCCCGTCGTCCGCCCGCCCATCAGCCAGCCAGCCAGCCTGTCTGCGTGTTTGTCTTTCAGTCTTTCTGTCTTTCTGTCTGTCTGACTGTCCGATTCTCTGTCTGTCCGTCCATCCGTCCGTCCGTTCATCCGTCCATCCGTCCATCCGTCCGTCCGCCTGTCTCTGTCTCTCTCTCTCTGTCTCTGTCTCTTTCTCTCTCTCTCTCTCTCTCTCTCTCTCTCTCTCTCTCTCTCTCTCTCTCTCTCTCTCTCTCTCTCTATCTCTCTCGCTCGCTCTGCGCGCGCGCTCGTGTGTGTGTGTGTGTGTGTGTGTGTGTGTGTGTGTCTCCCCATTTATTCACTCCCCTCTTTAAAACCCGCACAGTACAGGCATGCAGCCGAAATGTAATTGGTTCTCAGTTAAACCGTGTAAGAACACGGTGACATGGGCTCTTTTCCTCTTGCCCTCGGGCCTTATCCGTATCTCTTCAGAACTGGTATAACCCACAAATTTAATGTGTTATTGTTGTTTTTTCTCTCTCTCGCAAAAAAAAAATGCTGCTTATTGCTGAATGGATATTGCTGTACAGATTTAGAGAAAAATCGCCCCCAAAACAACGAGGTTTTTTAAGCATCTCCTTAAACAAAGATAACAGATAACCTTCAAAATATATACGTCCTTGGGTGAAACCGTTACATTGCCCTAATTTCTATCGGAATCCGTTTCAACTGTTGGACGTATTTTGCCGAATAATGAACGAGCTAGAGCGATCACATTTCTCTTTATGATTGTAATTCCAATACGAGATAACGGATGATCTCCGAAATTTAAATGGATGGTTCCTTGGGTGAAACCCTTATCTTGCACCAGATTTAATCAGAATCCGTTCTGATCGTTTTGACGTCTTTTGCCGAACGAACGAACCAACCGACCGAAAAACACAACCTCCGTGGCGGAGGCAACTAACATAGGCATAGTGTGCGCTGATGAACAGGGGGAAAGGTTGATGAGGGAGATGATGAAAAGACGGCTTTCCAAAAATGGGACACCAGGCACAAATGGGTTAAGGCGATTATTGTCTATAAGGTGTCTGAACTAGTTCAGCAATGAACTGTCACCGTTGGTATCCATCCTCTCTCTCTCTCTCTCTCTCTCTCTCTCTCTCTCTCTCTCTCTCTCTCTCTCTCTCTCTCTCTCTCTCTCTCTCTCTCTCTCTCTCTATATATATATATATATATATATATATATATGTATATGTCTGTCTGTCTGTCTCTCTCTTTCTGTGTCTGTCTATCTCTGTGTGTCTTGTGTCTCTCTTTCTCTCTGTGTCTCTGACTCTCTTTCAGTGTTTCTCTCTCTCTCAGTGTTTCTCTCTGTCCCTGTCTGTCTCTCACTCTCCGTCTCTCTCTCTGTCTCTCACTCTCTCTCTCTCTGTCTCTCTCTCTCTCTCTCTCTCTCTCTCTCTCTCTCTCTCACACACACACACACACACACACACACTCTCTCTCACTCTCCCTCTCCCTCTCTCTCTCTCTCTCTCTGTGGGGGAAAAAATTTCTTATATTGATCAGTGCCTACGAGGCCACGCCTCCTAAACTGCCACAAACTTTTTATTTTACTTTCTATTTCCCCACCGACAGCCGATAGATTTAATCGTATTTTTGCTGGTTTCACACGACCGCAGCTGCTTTCTTGTTCGTAACCAACTTTGTGTATTCTCACGTCTCATGTCGGTCAGACTGATCGGTAAATAGTGCGAGCTTCTCCTCTGTCAGACCGTGTCAACCAAGTTCCTACTGCTTTAAAGTACGCAGCCCCAGTCTCTCTTTCAAACCCCACCCCCTGGCCCCCACCCCCTCTTCTTTTTTTCCTGGTGTGTGTCAGGTGGGCTCTATAGAGTGACCAATTGCTCAACTTCATCTATGTCGTCCGTTTCATTTGACCTGAAAGGCACGACACAGCTTCTGAAATCCGATTGCTCCTTCAGGCAAGTAGATTGAAAATGTACTTACTTGCCCGAAAGCAAAATCCACTGACCCGAAAAGTGATTTGCCCCACCACAGTAATCACATTAGTCAAATGAAAATCAGTGCATCTTACTTGAAAATGTGTTTAGCTCTGAACTTGTATACAGTATCATTATGAGGGTCACAGGCTGCCTGCACTGCCGCGTCATCGTGCGTCCACACAGTTTTCAAGCCGTTGTGTACTTTGATTATAAAATGAATTAGAAGAAAATTTGGTTGCCCGTTCCTGCAAGTCTAGGTAGACATTTCCTTGCCCGAAGAGAACATTTGGTTACCCAGGACGATCGCTTTTGTCGGACCCTGTTCAGTCATTGGCTGTCCTGCCCCGAGCCCACCTCGCCCTGCCCTGGCTTTACCTCGATCTCAGCCTCACTACTATTAGGCTGTCCTATCACGCCTCTGCTCTGATCCATGCCTCTTGACTTGAACGCGCCCTGGACCATCCCTGATGCTGTCAATTGGTCTACAGAGCAGTGTGACTTATGGGGTTGTGCGTGGGCGTTGTAACAGGAAGTAGCCAGGCCTAAAGCTACAGTTCATTATAACACATGCTAGCGGTATCTTGAGTGTGGAAAGCATGAGCCATCTTGCAGCACACCCCGGCCTACGGTCTGGGCGATAAAATTTATCTCTATGGTTGTAATTCCAAAACGAAAATACAGATAACCTCCAAATTTTAATGGCTTGTTCCTTGGGTGAAACGCTGACCTTGCACCGCATTTCATCAGAATCCATGGTGAACTTTGGCAGTTAGTTTGCATAACAGCGAACGCACTAACGAACTAACCGACTGAAAAAATAACCTCTTTGGCAGAGATAACTAAAAGGTAGGATTCTGTATGGTGCATTGCTACACAAGCAACGCGGCATAATACAGTGGAACCGTTACTTTATGATATATTGAGAAAGATCAAAAATGAGACATAAATGACAAGATGTACTACTGAAGAGGTCAGATGTTGCATCTCAATGAGTAAATACAACGATGTATTTGAAAGACGCATGATGGAGGTTCAAGTTTAATGCTAAATTCAACCTGTAGTTTGGAATCATAATGTGGTGGAGGCAGCGCATGCAATATCGGGGTTGCTACGTCACGATGTGCAGGCCTCACTGCCGTGTGAAGACCTTGCATCTATTTGTAATGACTCTAATGTGTTTCCGTTCATTTTAATCCCCAAGGCTATCAGGCTAAATATTCACTTCCTCTTTATCCACACTGCCTTAGGCGTAACGAAAATGGAACATGTCTTATCTCCTGTTGCAGAAATGATGGCATTAAAAATGCAGGCTGAGCAGAAACAGCAAGTGCTGATTTGTAATCGCTTTCGAGTGTCATGGGGCGACAGACATCATGATAAGCAATGGTTATGAATCAGTGCTCTTGAAGTGAGGGTGGAAAGCAGAAAATGTTAGATTTGTAATACCTTTTGGAACTAGTATTTTCTCATTTCTGATAAACTACAAAGGGGTCCTCTTTGAAAGTTTACCGCATATCTCTTGGAGTACACTAGTTTTTACGAGCGTCAAGGTTGCCAGATGATTATGTAAGCAGCCCCATATCTTTGTGTGTGATTTCGTGGTACGATTTTTTTTTCTTTGTTGAGATCGCTGTCACCGACTTCTTCGTCATCACCTGCATGGAAATTGCTGCAAAGGCTTCTTCAGACTGGGGGCTTTAGCAATGGACCTGATGTCGTTTGACAGGGAAACTTTACAGCCGTCTCTCTGTGCTTGCAGACATGAAATTATTATTCTTTAACCTGTCAGAAATCAAGTAGCGTACTGGCGTTTTGGTTGTCGCTGTTGTGTTTATTTTCTTTTTGGACAGTTGATCGGTGGATGGTGTTGTCGGTCGGTGAGTTGGTGGGAGAGGGTTGATTGGAGGTATGGAACTGGTTGATAGGTTGTAGTTGGTTGGTTGGCGAGCTGACTCTCTGGATATTTGCTTGAGATTGGTTTCTTGGGTGGGTGGATGAGTTGTGCAGCAATTGGCTGTTGGTGAGTGGTTGGTGGGTTGGTTGTTTGGTTGGCTGGCTGACTGACTGTCTGGTTGGTTCTGTGAGATGCGTTGCTTGGGCGGGTGGGTTGGTCGTTTAGTTATTTGGCTGTTGGTGGGTTGGTTAGTTTGTTTAGTTGCTTGGTTGACTTGCTGGCTGGGTGGCTGGTCGATTCGTTGGTTGGTCAGTGGGTTGGCTGGGTGGTTGCATGGATCTGTCGTCGGCTGGTCTGTCTCGGCTGTTGCTATTTCCTGCAGAGGAGCCAGAAGAAGTCTGGCTTATTTTGCTTTCTGTCGTCACAGCTGGCTTCAGACGTCACTGCAATTCACACAATGGCACTGACACCAGGAGCTCCCCACACCACCACCACGCAACACAGCAACAGGCGTATCTTGTTTCGCAGCGGATGCGTTTCTGCACAGAACTCTGTTCAGCGAGCGGGGGTACCGGAAGTGCAGAGCTCGCTGCAGATTGCACTCTGCGAGGGAATTGTGGGAAGGCGGGAGATGGAGACAGATATCAACATGGCTGCCTATTCATGTCTGTAGCAGCCGTAAGCGTTTCCGGTTACTTCTGCGCAGAGGAGGGGGGAGGGGGGGTGGAGGAGGAGATGGAGGGAAGGGTCAGACATGGTTAACTAGATGTTAAAAAGGACTAAATTGCAAGATGTAAGGAGAAGGGAGGGATGTGTATAGGGAGCTAGGAGATTCTATGAGGCTTTGAATGTTGTAAGTTTATGGGAAGTGATAAGATGCATGTAGCTGGTTAAGGGGAGAAGGGCTCATGGAAATGTAGGCAGATATCGTATCAACAGATAAGAAGAGGACGGTGTGTATGTGTGTGTGTGTGTGTGTGTGTGTGTGTGTGTGTGTGTGTGTGCGTGCGTGCGTGCGTGTGCGTGCGTGCGTGCGTCTAAAGAGCTGAGAATGGATGAGAAGGTGTTTGAATGGTGCGGGCCGTAAAGTGTTAAAGATGAAGGTGGGGAGTGTGTGGATAATTGAAAATCATAGGAAGTGATAGATGTGCATGGAATAGGAAGTGATAGATGTGCATGGAAGACTGAACGGAGGAGGGAAGGCGTATCACCAGATAAGAAAAGGACGTGGTAAAGAAAGGAGAAGGTAGGGGTGTTGGGTGGAGTGGAAACAGGGATCTGTAAAGAGCAAGAGGGGGGTGACGGTAGGAAATGAGGGGCAGCTGTGTAAAGGGACTATGCAGGAAGAGATACAGGTGTCGAGATCAGGTCATGGAGATGGAAGTTGCCCACAGAGAAACTCTATCAAGGAAAATGGGTTGTGGCTGAGGGGAAGGAGGATGACGGATAGATTGATAAAGCAAGGGAGCTGACGGGAGGGTGTGTCTTGTCAAGAGGCAATTAGAAAAAGGGTAGGGAGTGATAGGACGAGGGATGAGGTGGCGGGGGAGGGGGTAGGTGTCATGACAGATAAACGAGGCAACCCATGGGGGAAAGGCAAACTGACGAGACTGGGACATCAGGCGCTGCGAGGGGCAAATGGAAGCCGTGTTGGAAGTGGATGTAGAACAGCTGCGGGGATACTGCGATTCGGAGACGGGGGAAGCGGACTGCAGGCAGTGTGCAGACGAGTGCAGCTACCTGCCCTCCAGCCCTGACACGCTTTCCTTCATCCCCATTGCCCTAGGGGCCAAGGCCTCCCCTGCCTACACTAGAGATGGGGAGAGAGTTGGGGGTGACAACAGACTCAGAAACACGTACACGCACAGTAATATAATCTGTCCTTCCATTTCTTTCTGTTCATCTGCCCATTTATTTGTGTATGCGTGCATGTGTGTGTGTGCGCGCATGCGTGCAAAGTAAATATACGAGGAAATTAATGGTCAGAAGGTCAGCACGCACGTACGGACATACGTCCACACACCTACACACACACACACAATAACACACACACACACACACAATAACACACACACACACACACACACACACACACACACACACACACACACACACACGAACGCACCTCACACACGCACACACATAGAAATAACGTCGCACAGGCAGCTATTTTCCATCCTTCTTTCGAAAAGAGAGAAGTGCCACCACATCAGTTTGTAAAGACCAA
>JAWQFJ010024490.1:100000-122018 GCA_034096865.1 Theodoxus fluviatilis | reverse complement strand
AATATCCCTAAGCGATTTGTAAGAGGCGAATAACTAGGGACAGCGTGAATTTATTTGCGTGTACTCTAAAGTGTTCTAGTGAATTTCGGGCTTAATGGCCTTAAATAGCCGACACGGGCTGATAGGCAATAAAACACTATCCATCCATACATCCAACTCTGAGGTCGTTGCGATCAAACCTTTAACGACAGTCTTCCTTTTGATGCTGAAAAGAAATAGGAAAAATAAGAAGACGTCTAACCAGAACTTCCATTGAAAGCCTGTTCTGGCGTTATGGTTCCATATCTAGAATAAAATGTTGCCCATACCGCAGGCCGTAGTGAAGATAATACTTATCAACCCTTCATACCTCCTTCTCATTCAAGGTTTCTCTTTTCAAGTGTGTGTGCACGGGTGCTTTCGTGGGGAGTGTGTACATGGGATTCCTCAAGGTTTATTTGCCTGGCCTCCCCACCTGTTCCGGAGACCTTCTTGATGGATGCAGGAACAAGGGGAAGCATAGACCCCCGACCAAGGGCTGTTTGGACACGTGTGGGTGAATCATCCGCGAGAGGCGTCCTGTCCTCATTACGTCTGTGCCGGCAGCTGTTGAAAGAGAGGAAGGAGATAGGGCCACCTAGTGCTGTAGAGGTTGGCACCACTGATCTCATTTTGATGTGTGGCCAGTGGTAACTGTGAGCCACTTGCATTTGGAGGGTTTGGGTTTGATGATCGATGCTACAGTGATGGATCATTGTGTTTGTTGGCGTCCATCTGTGTAAGAAGACGATGGAAAACTGCTTCCTTGATGCATGTAGTTACTATGGCGATGGATCCCTGTTTTTTAGTGGCAAATCTCCTCGTATTTGCTACAGATGTGAAAAGTGAATTGTGGTGGCGCCAGTGTTGTTCTCTTCTGTTCGCTGACGCCGTCCTTCCTTCCTTTCCCTTCACTTCTCGCTTTTCCTCCCGTTCATTCTGGATGACATTCTTTATAGCCAGCCTTTAGCCGCTGCGACCTTGTGTCACGGCGTCTACATTATGGTATTCATTAGGGAGAGATACGTTCCATTTCGTTGTGTCCATTCAGTAGCAGTATCCTTCGTAGTTGTGATAAAATGGTACTTGTAGTGTGGAGGCATCATTGTTCGATTGCTGTCAGAGATCACTTTACTGCGGCCTAAAGAATGTGGACGCAACACGCTTCATCCATGTGGATGCAGGTAATGAATACATTTTTATCAGATTATTTTGACGATAGAGTTTGTGCCTGTACTTACTCTTGCAAAAAACAAATCTTCGGTGATGTTGGAACAACGCAATAGTGGTCATGCAGTTACCTCAAAATAATACGAAGAGAACTCATCGCTGCAGTAACAACACATTTGATATCTGCTTTTGCCAAGATTGATGCCCATTATTTCCACAGTTTGATGCCTTCCTTAGAAAACTGCCCTGTAATCTGGCAAAACCGGTGTGTTTTAGGAACACCACATACAAGCAAGGCGCCTCACAATAATCCACAGATCGGTAGCTTTTTTCAGCTTTTGTGGATCTTTCTAACTGGTGTTATCGACTTTTCCCCCCGCCCGTACTGGACTGTGATTAGACTTACATATTCGGCTGCAAGGCAGAAATGAGAGTTGCATAATGTGTCTATTATTCTGTGTTCTTGCGAAAAATATTCAATTACCGCAACGGTGAAGTATTGATCACATTCTCCTGAATTGTCCTCTGTAACTTCCAGTAAGTTCACGCCCCCCCCCCCCCCTCCCCCGGGGCAAGTTGAGTTACTGACAGACACTTTTCAGGCTGCTGTTTTCTGTTTTTCTTTCTTTGCCTTTTGATCGGGAAAGTAGCATTACCCATAATGTCCTCTCCCTCCAAATGGCAAATCTCATCTTTGCGCTTGACTGCGCCATGAATGTCCAGGAAGAACTCCCATGCCTGCTTGCTGAGGCGTTCACGCCCTGTGTGAATGTAACCCTGACACTGAGGTTCGTAACCCTCGGGGCGTCATCTCCACTGAAGCGCTATCTTCCTCGCATCTACGCTTGCAGACGCCAGATCCAATGCCATCACTTTATGGGCACTCTTGCAAGATTTTCCTTATGGTGTACGTCGTGTCTTCTTTTTTTGAAATCGGGGATGGGGGACTGGGGGGGGGGGGGGGGGGGGTCTCGAATGTGCCCAGGGATTGCGGTCTGCAAAAGGACTCGGAATCTATATTTACCTACCGAGTCCATTGACTGAATGTAGACTGCCTGGGGCCAGGATGTCCGAGAAGGACAAGGGGACGTGTGTCCAGATGTACGTCTCTGTCTCACTTTGATCCCCGTCCGTCCCCCAGGCCTCGCAACTCCTGCCAAATGGCTGTGTGTGCACTTCACTTGTAATTGATAATTCATTCGGAGGGAAGGCGGAGGGGGGCAGAGAGAGAGAGAGAGAGAGAGAGAGAGAGAGAGAGAGAGAGAGAGAGAGAGAGATTCTTTATTTATCAAGGATGAAATTTTAGGCATTTCTGCCTATCTTACAAATTGTCCTTGTTCATAAAGAAATGAAAACATGGAAAATTAAGACAAAAATACACAGTAGCTAATCTAAGTACAACAATTGGTAAGGTATATGAAGAATATGATCAACAATGACAAAGATTTTAGTAGATGCCTTTGACAACTGTCAGCTCAGTGAGTCTTGAAGTTCAAGCATTACGTGTCATATGTACAGGCGACAGCAGTGAGATCATCTGAATAGATAATCACTTATGGATGCTTTAAAAGACTTTGGTGCAATGGGAGTGTATTCCATATCATAACACCTGAATATGTAATACTGCCTTTGAAAATGTCTACTCTAGGTTGTGGTAGAATGAAAGTGTTGCGAGATAGTGAATGGCTTGTTTGGGGACGAATGAAGAGATCAGTAAGATGCTTCGGTGCTCGTGAAGGAGCAATTTTGTGCATAAGGATGCATTTATTGAGGACGAGGTCTTTTTGGAAGGGTAGTAAGCCAAGATTTTTTATCTTTTCATCCGTAGACAATGTTGAGTCGGAAATGATAAGCTTGGCAGCTCGTCTGTACAGTGATTTAATCTTGTTCAAGTGCACTGCCATAGAGCCATCCCATACAACAGATGCAAAATTAATGTGGGAATTTATGTGTGCGTGAAAAAACATTGCGCATGCAACGGTGACAAGTGACAAAATGCCTCAGTTTGGAGAGCAGAAAAATGTTCTTAGCAATAGTTTTGCATAAGGAATTGACATGTTGTTCCCAAGTTAGTTGTTCATTCACAATTATGTCTAGCACTCTGTGTTCAGAAACTTGCTCAATGATTTCATTTTCTAGCATAAGGTTGGTGGTTAAGGGTTGTCGTTGACGTTTTTGTCTTGTAGTTAGAATCATGCACTTGGTTTTTGAGGGGTTTATGACCATTCTATTTGATGAACACCATTTTTGTAAACCATCAAGGGTAACGTTCAGAGTGCATTGGATGGAATTTATGCTTCTGTCGCTTACGCTGATAATGGTGTCATCTGCAAACATAGTGCATTTGATACTTTCATTTGATATATTTCATATATTTCATGGTAGATCATTGATATACAAGCTGAAGAGCAATGGACCTAAAATTGAGCCTTGTGGAACCCCTGACTTTAGGAATCGTCTCGAGGAATATGACCCGTTGACATAGACACATTGGCTTCTATGCGTCAAGTATGATCGGAAGAAGGAGAGTGATGTTGGATTTTTCAAGTACATCGAGAGTTTATCAAGGAGAATTTCGTAGTCAACTAGGTCAAATGCCTTTTTCAGGTCCAAGAAAATGGTACCAGACAGAGAGAGAGAGAGAGAGAGAGAGCGATATGTACGTGTATATATTCTCACCATGGCCCCAAACCCAACAGACGCAAACAGCCGTCACCTGACAGACAGATCATGCTCACTCCTTGCTGTAGTGGGTGCCAATATCCTTCCAAGGGTTAATTTATGACCCACTCGAGAGCTATGCGTGCCCTGACCGGCACCACCGCCACCTAGGGAGTGATCGAGAACGCTGTTAACCACTTGTCTCCGCTCAGGTGCACCGACGCACAGGCTAAATATATCACTGAAGGGCAGTCTGGTTGATAGGCTGTTGTGTCCAGTTGTACATCTCTGCAAGTTTGTGTGACTGTTGTCGTGACATATGTGTGACTGTTGTGATATATGTGTGACTGCCATATGGCATATATGTGACTGCCATTGGGCCTTTGTGTGACTGTTGTCAGGGCATTTGTGTGACTGCTGTAATGGCATTTGTGTTACTGCTGTCATGGCATTTGTGTTACTGTCATGACATTCGCGTGACTGCTGTCATGACATTTGTGTGACTGTTGCCATGACATTTGTGTTACTGCTGTCATGACATTTGTGTGACTGCTGTCATGGCATTTGTGTGACTGCTGTCATGGCATTTGTGTGACTGCTGCCATGACATTTGTGTGGCTGCTGTCATGGCATTTGTGTTACTGCTGTCATGACATTCGCGTGGCTGCTGTCATGGCATTTGTGTAACTGCTGCCTTGGCATACGGGTGACTACTGCCATGACATTTGTGTGACTGCTGTAATGGCATATGTGTAACTGCTGTCATGACATATATGTGACTGCCATAGGGCATCTGGGTGACTGTTGTCACGACGTCTGTTTGACAGCGTCGTTACATTTGCGTGACTGTTAACATGACATATGTGTGACTATTGTCATGACCTATGTGTGACTGCTGTCAGGGCATTTGTGTGACTGCTGTCGTGACATATGTTTGACTGCTATCGTGATACCTGTGTGACTGCTGTCATGGCATATGTGTACTGCTGCCATGGCATGTGTGTGACTGCTGCCATGGCATCAATGTGACTGTTGTCATGGCATCAATGTGACTGCTGTCATGCCATCTGCGTGACTGTTGTCATGACATATGTGTACTGCTGTCATGGCATCTGTGTGACTTCCGTCACGACATCTGTGTGAATGTTGTAATGACTTCTTTGTGACTGCTGTCATGACATCTGTGTGGATGTTGTCATGACATATGAGTGACTGGCGTCATGATATTAATGTGACTACTTTCATGGCAATTGTGTGACTACTGTTATGACATCTGTGACCACTTCCACCAGCACCCAGCCCTGATTTCCTGAGCTCACAGTCGGTGTTTGGTGTTGGCATTTGTTCTGGCTTACTCCAGGGTCGGCTTACTCCAGGTCAGGCCAGAGTGCAGGCAGGTTACGCCTGTGGCCGCACATCGTGGTGCATTAAGCAGACATGCGTTCCCTACACACAGCCTTTACCATTATGGCGTACTCTCAGTCATGCACTGCCTGCAATTTCAGGACTGAAGCCGCTGTGGAATGGCTTGCTTAAACTGGGGTGCAAGTCCTGGGTGAGGAGGGACTCTGGTCGGATGTGAGTAGTTTGAGTTTGAGGATAGCGCTTGCAATTTAAATAGCGCTTCTGTTACTTCTGGTTAAGAGTTTGGGGTTTTGATATTTCATTATATAATGTAGCCAAATGCAAAAATCTTTGCATTCAGCTACAACAATGTAGTAAAGGTCCTGCTTTTTTAGTCGATTCAGTAGAGGAATGGTTTCACGGTGCCATCGCGGCGAGGAGTGGCTCATGTTACGACGTATGAAGTAACTGCCTTGGCATGGCGCGTGAGTGCTGACGTCCACACAGTGCAGAGAGCGCTGCCGCTCCTGGCCGGTGGTGACGCTCGCTCTAGCGTGGGATGGAGCCAGGACAGAGTGGAGCCGGGACAGAGTGGAGCCGGGACAGAGTGGAGCCGGGACAGAGTGGAGGCAGGACAGAGTGGAGCCAGGACACAGTGGAGCCAGGACACAGTGGAGCCAGGACACAGTGGAGCCAGGACACAGTGGAGCCAGGACACAGTGGAGCCAGGACACAGTGGAGCCAGGACACAGTGGAGCCAGGACACAGTGGAGCCAGGACAGAGTGGAGCCGGGACACAGTGGAGCCAGGACACAGTGGAGCCGGGACACAGTGGAGCCAGGACAGAGTGGAGCCGGGACACAGTGGAGCCAGGACACAGTGGAGCCGGGACACAGTGGAGCCAGGACAGAGTGGAGCCAGGACACAGTGGAGCCAGGACAGAGTGAAGGCAGGACAGTGGAGCCGGGACACAGTGGAGCCAGGACAGAGTGGAGCCGGGACACAGTGGAGCCAGGACACAGTGGAGCCAGGACACAGTGGAGCCAGGACACAGTGGAGCCAGGACACAGTGGAGCCAGGACACAGTGGAGCCAGGACACAGTGGAGCCAGGACACAGTGGAGCCAGGACACAGTGGAGCCAGGACAGAGTGGAGCCAGGACACAGTGGAGCCAGGACACAGTGGAGCCAGGACAGAGTGGAGCCAGGACAGTGGAGCCAGGACAGAGTGGAGCCAGGACAGAGTGGAGCCAGGACAGAGTGGAGCCGGGACACAGTGGAGCCAGGACAGAGTGGAGCCGGGACACAGTGGAGCCAGGACACAGTGGAGCCAGGACACAGTGGAGCCAGGACAGAGTGAAGGCAGGACAGTGGAGCCGGGACAGAGTGGAGGCAGGACACAGTGGAGCCAGGACACAGTGGAGCCAGGACACAGTGGAGCCAGGACACAGTGGAGCCAGGACACTGTGGAGCCAGGACACAATGGAGCCAGGACACAGTGGAGCCAGGACACAATGGAACCGGGACACAGTGGAGCCAGGACTCAGTGGAGTCAGGACCGAGTAGAGCCAGGACAGAGTAGAGCCAGGACACAGTGGAGCCAGGACACAGTGGAGTCAGGACCGAGTAGAGCCAGGACAGAGTGGAGCCAGGACACAGTGGAGCCAGGACACAGTGGAGCCAGGACACAGTGGAGCCAGGACAGAGTGGAGCCAGGACACAATGGAGCCGGGACACAGTGGAGCCAGGACACAGTGGAGTCAGGACCGAGTAGAGCCAGGACAGAGTAGAGCCAGGACAGAGTGGAGCCAGGACAGTGGAGCCAGGACACAGTGGAGCCAGGACAGAGTGGAGCCAGGACAGAGTGGAGGCAGGACACAGTGGAGCCAGGACACAGTGGAGCCAGGACACAGTGGAGCCAGGACACAGTGGAGCCAGGACACAGTGGAGCCAGGACACAGTGGAGCCAGGACAGAGTGGAGCCAGGACAGAGTGGAGCCAGGACAGAGTGGAGCCAGGACAGTGGAGCCAGGACACAGTGGAGCCAGGACAGAGTGGAGCCAGGACACAGTGGAGCCAGGACAGAGTTGGAGCCAGGACACAGTGGAGCCAGGACACAGTGGAGCCAGGACAGAGTGGAGCCAGGACAGTGGAGCCAGGACACAGTGGAGCCAGGACACAGTGGAGCCAGGACACAGTGGAGCCAGGACAGAGTGGAGCCAGGACACAGTGGAGCCAGGACACAGTGGAGCCAGGACAGAGTGGAGCCAGGACACAGTGGAGCCAGGACACAGTGGAGCCAGGACACAGTGGAGCCAGGACACAGTGGAGCCAGGACACAGTGGAGCCAGGACACAGTGGAGCCAGGACAGAGTGGAGCCAGGACAGAGTGGAGCCGGGACACAATGGAGCCGGGACACAATGGAGCCAGGACAGAGTGGAGCCAGGACAGTGGAGCCAGGACACAATTCAGCCAGGACAGAGTGGAGCCAGGACAGAGTGGAGCCGGGACACAATGGAGCCGGGACACAATGGAGCCAGGACAGAGTGGAGCCGGGACACAGTGGAGCCAGGACAGAGTGGAGCCGGGACACAATGGAGCCAGGACACAGTGGAGCCAGGACAGAGTGGAGCCGGGACACAGTGGAGCCAGGACAGAGTGGAGCCGGGACACAATGGAGCCAGGACACAATGGAGCCAGGACACAATGGAGCCAGGACACAGTGGAGCAAGGACACAGTGGATCCAGGACACAGTGGAGCCAGGACACAGTGGAGCCAGGACAGAGTGGAGCCAGGACACAATGGAGCCGGAACACAGTGGAGCCAGGACAGAGTGGAGCCAGGACACAGTGGAGCCAGGACACAATGGAGCCGGGACACAGTGGAGCCAGGACAGAGTGGAGCCAGGACACAATGGAGCCAGGACACAATGGAGCCAGGACACAATGGAGCCAGGACACAATGGAGCCAGGACACAATGGAGCCAGGACACAATGGAGCCAGGACACAATGGAGCCAGGACACAATGGAACCGGGACACAGTGGAGCCAGGACACAGTGGAGTCAGGACCGAGTAGAGCCAGGACAGAGTGGAGCCAGGACAGAGTGGAGCCAGGACAGTGGAGCCAGGACACAGTGGAGCCAGGACAGAGTGGAGCCAGGACAGTGGAGCCAGGACACAGTGGAGCCAGGACAGAGTGGAGCCAGGACAGAGTGGAGCCAGGACAGAGTGGAGCCAGGACAGTGGAGCCAGGACAGAGTGGAGCCAGGACAGAGTGGAGCCAGGACACAGTGGAGCCAGGACACAGTGGAGCCAGGACACAGTGGAGCCAGGACACAGTGGAGCCAGGACACAGTGGAGCCAGGACAGAGTGAAGTCAGGACAGTGGAGCCAGGACACAGTGGAGCCAGGACACAGTGGAGCCAGGACACAGTGGAGCCAGGACACAGTGGAGCCAGGACACAGTGGAGCCAGGACACAGTGGAGCCAGGACACAGTGGAGCCAGGACAGAGTGGAGCCAGGACACAGTGGAGCCAGGACACAGTGGAGCCAGGACACAGTGGAGCCAGGACACAGTGGAGCCAGGACACAGTGGAGCCAGGACACAGTGGAGCCAGGACACAGTGGAGCCAGGACACAGTGGAGCCAGGACAGAGTGGAGCCAGGACAGAGCGGAGGCAGGACAGAGTGGAGCCAGGACAGAGTGGAGGCAGGACACAGTGAAGTCAGGACAGAGTGGAAGTGTTTGACGGTGGAGAGCTTGAGTCTTGTGACGTTGAGTTTCTGGACATACCGAGGACACTCCACTCATTGAAACTGAGTCATTCAGTCTTTGAAAGTGTCTATCGTACGTTTGAAATGAAATTCACTCACTAATTACACACATAAGCAGACACATACATGCACACACAAGTGGGTGCATGCACGCATACGTGCACATGTACAAAAATGTGCACACAAACACACACTTACACATGGTCGCGCGCATATACACACACACGCATACACTCAAATACACACACGAACGTGCACACATACACACATACATACACATACACACACACACACACACACACAAACACACACATCTTGGCACCCCAGTATACACACGACCACAACAAACAGCTCTTGAGGGAAAAGCGCACATGGACATATACACGCAATCACAGACGTGCGCGCGTGAGCTGCGAGCGTGTGCATGAAGGGATCGAGAGAGAAAGAAATAAAAGTCGCTGGGCGAAAGCAGCGGAAAGACAGACGGATGACCACACGGTTGCAGCAGCTGCTGGGTATAACAATGATGCAGTGACCGTTTATTTCCGTAACCACCGTGTTGGAGCCTCTCAAAGTCCACCCCTTCCACCGCAGGCAGTCAGCCTGGACCCAGCAGTACTGAAGCGCCGGTCTTCCAGTGAGTGTTGTTGCTGTGCTGTGTGCTGCCTGCAGTCGGTGAGAGAGGGAACTGGCTTCATCTCCCTCCTCGTCTTCCCTTTGTGAAGGTCCGTGGCCTGGGAGTTATTCCCTAGATACTCAAGTTCTCTCTGATGCAAAAACCTCTGTTACGGGAAACCAGGGTTACGACCATTTCCGTCTGTGCATCAAACGTCGCGTGCACGAGGTCTAACTTACGGTTTGTCCCAGCTTGCGCCAGGAAAGTAGGAAGTTGGACTCAGGCGTGATGGTTCCTTACAAGGTGTTTATTGCAGGACTTGGCATAGCGTACTTCAACACGCGCCAACAGCCCCACGAGCTCTCTTTGCTCCTCACATGCTATCTCTCGGCGCTCTCACTTACGCTTAGTCACATGTACATTGTATATATATAGTGACACGTGGGTTAGAGATTAATCTTCCCGGCAACCTCTTCCGTTTCCGCCCCAAGAACCAATCAGAATGCCAGTTACTTACAGCAACGGGAAACGAGAGAGGCTTAAAGCCTCCACCCCCTCCCCACTAACAAAGAGCAGAAGCTGCGTCTACCTTGCAAACAAAGAGACTGTGAGTCATTCTGGCCACCCCTCTTTGTTCGCGAGGAACAAAGAAAGGTGCGCGTCTCTACCGCGCTGAAAGCACGTGTTAACCTACACATTCTTTCGTAAACGATCTACACCCACAAACACAAGCAATTCTACACAATTCTTTAGCTACCCATAGTCTACAAAATCCCTTCACATTCTTCCGCAACATCTCCTTGGGAAGTTGCCGAACGCTGCTAGAGATGGAGCGCGTTGCTTAATTACGCTAGGAAGCTTGCAAGATCTTGCGATGAATAGGCTAGTGTCAACAGCTGGCAGCATGATGGCAGCAGATGTAAAGGCAGTCGAATGTTTGACACGTGTTGACATCGGCCAACTAGGTAGACTGAGCAACGCGCCCCAGCCTCCGTGTGCTAAGGGACTGAGCACGAGAACCTGTGACGTCACACACAAGCAGCTGGGGACGCGTTGTGGAGTGCGATGGAAGCAGCTGGGGCAGCGCGAGGACCGTGGCAGTTCTGCTGACGTGGCGGCTTTCAGGCAGCTTCAGCCGCGTGCCAGACCACAGCAGCCAGTGCGCCTCCCACCCGCGGAGTGACTGCCAGCGTGCGTGTGTGGCCACCCTGTCTTGTCCAGGTGGCCTCACTGCCTTGTCCAGGTGGCCTCACTGCCTTGTCCAGGTGGCCTCCCTGCCTTGTCCAGGTGGCCTCACTGCCTTGTCCAGGTGGCCTCCCTGCCTTGTCCAGGTGGCCTCCCTGCCTTGTCCAGGTGGCCTCACTGCCTTGTCCAGGTGGCCTCACTGCCTTGTCCAGGTGGCCTCACTGCCTTGTCCAGGTGGCCTCACTGCCTTGTCCAGGTGGCCTCCCTGCCTTGTCCAGGTGGCCTCACTACCTTGTCCAGGTGGCCTCACTGCTGTGGCGCCGAGATTGGTCTGCAGGCTGCTACCGAGGTTGGTGTCGTTGGCTGGCTCGTGTTTGCCAGCTTATCGTGTTTACACTTTGGGGGATCTTCATTGCTAGAGCGGCTTCTGACAAGATCGAACCATTTATGAGAAGATGATATAACAAGAAGAAATCTCGATGGAGTTAGGGCTAGGTGCTGTAACTTTGATTGGTACGGACTGTGAACTGGTGCCAGTAAAAGTAATACTGAATTTCGGTTGGGTTTGATCTTTGGGAATTGTCTGAACACAAGTCTGACCTGGATGGTCTGATCATAACCTTTGTTTCATACTCTCCTTTTTCCTCTCAGAGGAAACTTTTTTTATTGTGGAATTTCACCCCTGGTCGCCGCTGTGCAGCGCCCGGTACCCGGTTTTACTCCTGGGTAGGATAGGCAATGCGGGTGCAGCATCCTGCCCAAGGATACGACTCAAGGATCTGCACAGCTGTGAACGCCGCTAGCGCTCGCTGCAAGCCACAGTGGGCCAGCGCTCTCACCGCTGCACTGGGGCCCACTGCTGTCGCCGTGTCCCCCGTGACCTCGAGCTGCCTGAGAACCCTCGGACAGCTACGCAGTCAGGGCTTCTGTCCAGTTGCATGGAGAGGCTCCTGCCCTTGCTCACACGCGCACCAGGCACGTGTGTGTGGCTCTTCCGCTGGAGCAAGTGGCTGCGGAGTTTCAAGCGAGGGCAGTCAGTGCCATGCCAGGCAGCCGTGGGCCCTGGATGACTGTCTACCCAGGGCCTTCCTCTGCAGCAGGAGTTTTCCTCGTTTACTTCTTCGATTTCATCTTGAACAAACTGTGTCATGACGCATCCTTCGGAACAAAAATGGCGCTTATTTCCCCTCGTCACGAGGCACAGCACTTCATGATTGTCCTCTCTGTTTTGTAGGCAAGGGATTTAGCACGCCGATGGCGAGGATTTCCGACTCGACGACATCAGCTGATGCATGCCTCCCTGTATCATGAGAACAGCATACAGCCGGATCCGCTCGATCCCCCCTAATCAACCGGACCCCTGGCTGCAGGGCTTTTGGGGCCTGCTCCAGTAGATCAGCCAGGGGCCTGCTCCAGTAGCTCAGCCAGGGGCGGCTCCCAGCAGCCCAATTGGCCACCAAGAGGCATCGAATCTATGACCGGGGAAGAGTTCACCAGGGGTCATATGGTAATTAGCAGCGCAGCCATGATCGTAGGTTACACAACTTCCGGTGCTATATGTTGGGGTATGTTTCGGGTCTGTGTTGAGGAGTGATTATCGCTAGATCGTGGCAAAAGGATGGCATTAAAGCATGCAAAAAGTTTAATTAGATTAAAAAAACTAATCGAAAATAGTCATAATAGACTATTGTCACGTATACTTTCTGCACAAAACCCACAGAAGAGAAGTAAACAAACCACACCGTACATACCTAGCAGACGAACACGATCGAACCGTAGCCACTACGCCAGCAGACGATCGAGCTAGTGTGATATAATGTTTCATGTAAAGCTCGAATGAGTGGCAGCAGATAACTGTTTAGTTCTGGCTTGAATTGACTATTTCGTTTCCCTGGTCAGGCGAGGACAGAAAATTCACGATCATAGAGTCGATGAGTGCATGATCAACTTGCCCGCATTCGGCGTAATGTAACGTGTAAGATTATGACAAGAAAATGGCATTAAAGCACAAAACAAAGTTTCATGACAACTAAATTCACCAATTATATTAATAACTGACCATTTTTACACCTACAGCTAGTGCTCAAACCTTACGAAAGCAAACAAAACATACTGCGGGGAGTGTCCCGGTCACGCATCAAAACTCAGTGCACGAGTGATCGTTTCGCTTTTCTCTTATTTGTGTATCTGCTCCGACATGGTAAGCTGGCTGTGCCAAGAAACCAACATCTAAAATAATTAGAGTTAGTTGATACATTTTTCTTTCTAAGGTAATGTCCGTGAGGAAGAAAACGCGTTACATTGACTTTCGCAAGCCCGATGCCTGTCGATTTTACCTCAACAAAACTGAGGTGATCGGCGGGCTCGATCCATACCAGCTGACGCTCCCTGTGGGTTAGGGGGGTGGGTGGGTAAGAATTGACCCACCGCGTCTCCCTTCGCGATTCGTAAGAGGCGATTAACTAGGTACATCGTGACTTGATTTGCGCTGACTCGGAACTATTCTAGTGGTTTTTGTGCTCGGTGGCCTTACGTAGCCTACAAAGGCTGATAAGCCTTAAAACTCCATCCATCCATCCTACCATCCATCCATCCAAACCAGCTGACGAAGGACCAACTTGATCCGGAATTGAGGAACACTCCGCCAACGAGTGCCATGGACATATTTAATTGTTGTACTCGGAACATCGGCGTACACGTTGGAAGAGTTCAAGAATTACAGGTCTTTGGAAGTCTATCGATTCTTCGTAGCAGGATTCGTGGGAGATGTCTGCTGATTCTCGCCGGGTGTTTGTCTCGAAAGGTCAGATCTATTCTGTAAATCTTCTTTTTCCATCCTCTTCGTCTAGCTTCGGTCACCCTTTGCACAATCGGACCTTGATTGGTTTTCTCTGATGGTATAAAGTAGTAGGAGCGTTTGACTCCTCTTAATTTTTCTTTTTGTTGGTTGTTAAAACAATTTTTCACGCAGTAAGAAGTCGGCATGGTTGCACGTCTCCCGTAGCACAGCTTAGCAGACAGCGCTCGCCTCCTACCAACATGGCTGAAAGCACGTGGCTTCTACAAATAACTCCGGAAGTGACGACAACGCGTCTCCGGCCATTGTCGGCCATCGATCATGATGCATGTCAAAGCAGAAACTTCAAGAAGAGCGAAGAGTGTTGGTGTGAAAGTATTGCGACTTGCATGAACACCGTCTCACAGTGTGATGTTTGTCTTTCACTGTGCCTATAGTTCTGCTTTCTTTTCCCTTTTTTTTCTTCATACACTTTTCTATGTTCCAGATGGATATCTAGCAGTGACGATCTAGTGCGCCGTACAAACAAACCGTTAACCCTTTGAGAGCCACCATGCCGGCACACACGCGAGAAACGCCGAGCTACAGCAGCTCAAGGGTTCAGCGAGCGTACCGCATCAACAACATCGAACAGCACCGCCTACAGGGTCGTCTGCAGCTATTGGACAAGGAGAAAGTGCACAATTTGAAACTGGCCAATCAGGACATTCGTCTCATCTCTGTCACGCTGGACTTCATCCAGTCGTGCAGCGGCCACAGCCCCGAAGCTATGGAGCCCGTGACGGAAGAAGAGGAAACCCCCGAGCCAAAAGTGAAAGAGAAGGAGTTCTTCATGTATGGAGAAAGAATCGTCAGCCGCAAGGTACGAATGGAGTAAGGGACGGAGAAATAGGGATGGAATAGGTGGATGGATGAATGAATGGATGGACGAATGAATCGATGAAGGATGAATGAACGGGCGGACGGATGGATGGATGGAGGGAGAGAGAGAGAGAGGAAGGGATGGGTGGAAGGAGGGACGGAGGGATGGATGGACAGATGGGAGGAGGCAGGAATGGAAGGGGGGAGGGAGGGACGGAAGGAGTTATAGAGAGAGAGAGAGAGGGAGGGATGGGTGGAGGGAGGGAGGGACGGAGGGAAGGACAGATGGGTGGAGGGAGGGAAGAAGGGAGAGAGATAGAGTGAGAGGGATGGGTGGAGGGAGGGAAGAAGGGAGGGATATAGAGAGGGAGGGATAGGTGGAGGGAGGGACAAAGGGAGGGAGTAATGGAGGGAAGGAGGGACGGAGGGAGGGATGGGGGAGGGAGGGATGGGTGAAGGAAGGAGGGAGGGATGGGTGAAGGAAGGGAGGGAGGGACGGATGGATGAAGGAAGGGAGGGAGGGACGGATGGGTGAAGAGAGGAAGGGAGGGACGGAGGTAGGGAGAGGTGGAGGGAGGGACAAAGGAAAGAAGTAATGGAGGGAAGGAGGGACGAAGGTAGGGAGTGGTGGTGGGAGGGAGGGATGGGTGAAGGAAGGGAGGGAGGGAGGGATGGGTGGAAAGAGGGACGGATGGATGAAGGAAGGGAGGGACGGACGGATGGGTGAAAAGAGGGAGGGAGGGACGGATGGGTGAAAGGAGGTAGGGATGGAGGGAGGGAGGGATGGGTGAAGGGAGGGAGGGATGGGTGGAAGGAGGGAGAGAGGGGTGGAGGGAGAGAGAGAGGGGTGGAAGGGAGGGTAGGGAGGGACAGGTGGGTGAAGGGAGGGAAGGATGGGTGTAGGGAGGGAGGGATGGGTGAAGGAAGGGAGGAAGGGATGGGTGAAGGAAGGGAGGGAGGGACGGTGGGATGAAGGGAGGGAGGGATGGGTGAAGGGAGGGAGGGATGGGTGGAGGGAGGGAGGGGATGGGTGGAGGGAGGGAGGGATGGGTGGAGGGAGGGAGGGAGGGAGGGAGGGATGGAGGGAGGGAGGGATGAGTGAGGGAGGGAGAATGGGTGAAGGAAGGGAGGGTGGGAGGGATGGGTGAAGGGAGGTAGGGAGGGACAGGTGGTGAAAGGAGGGACGGATGGGTGAAGGGAGGGAGGGAGGGTGGAGGGAGGGAGGGATGGGTGGAGGGAGGGAGGGATGAGTGTAGGGAGGGAGGGATGGGTGAAGGAAGGGAGGGAGGGACGGGTGGATGAAGGGAGGGAGGGATGGGTGAAGGAAGGGAGGGATGGGTGGAGGGAGGGAGGGATGGGTTGAGGGAGGGAGGGATGGGTTGAGGGAGGGAGGGATGGGTGATGGAAGGAAGGGAGGGAGGGAGGGATGAAGGTAGGGAGGGATAGGTAGAGAAAGGGATGGATGGTTGGAGGGAGGGAGGGAGGTAGGGACGGACGGACGGACGGACGGAGGGAGGGAGGGACGAATGGACGGTGGGAGGGACGGAGGGAGGGAGGGAGGGAACGAACGCACACATGAGTCATTCACTGGGAGGATCCCAATGAATACTCGTCAATGCTCACTTTCGACCAGCACTTGAAAGTGCCTCATCACGCTGTGGTGCGGTGGCTGCTGCCTTACTCTCAATGTTGCTGTTGCTACCTTACTCTCATTGTTGCTGTTGCTGCCTTACTCTCAATGTTGCTGTTGCTGCCTTACTCTCAATGTTGCTGCTGCCTTACTCTCAGTGTTGCTGTTGCTGCCTTAATCTCAGTGTTGTTGTTGCTGCCTTACTCTCAGTATTGCTGTTGCTGGCTTACTCTCAGTGTTGCTGTTGCTGCATTACTCTCAGTGTTGCTGTTGCTGCATTACTCTCAATGTTGCTGTTGCTGCATTACTCTCAATGTTGCTGTTGCTGCCTTACTCTCAATGTTGCTGTTGCTGCCTTACTCTCAATGTTGCTGTTGCTGCCCTACTCTCAGTGTTGCTGTTGCTGCATTAATAATAATAATAATAATATGTTTATTTATAAGGCGCACTTCCTCCACACAGTCAAAAAAGTACATAGTGGAGCTCTAGGCGCACACACACACAAAAACACACACACACATTATCATCATACAGTTTGAGCCTGAACATGAAAGGCACATACGCACGTTATAATACAACATACATCCTACACATAAAAACACACACACATACATTATATACAAACATAAACCTAAAACATTCAACAAATACAAAATATTTTCAATACGACTTAGAGAACAAGTGGGTTTTCAGATTTGACCGAAAGCAAGCTGCAGTGTTTGCATGACGCACTGAGAAGGGGAGTGTGTTCCAGGTGGTAGGACCCTGGTATGAAAAAGTACGCTGACCAAATGTTTTTGACCTAACGGATGGAATTTTGAAGATGCGAGTGTCGCAAGAAGAGCGAAGTTGTCTAGATGGTGTGTAGATGTGAAGGAGTTGAGACAGATAGAGAGGAGCGACAGCAGAGACAGAGTTGAAGCAGAGGCAGGAGGTTTTGTATTGGATCCTAGCAGAAACTGGTAGCCAATGAAGAGAGTGGAGGATAGGAGTAATGTGATGAGACTTTCTAACTTTACAGATGAGGCGAGCAGCAGAGTTCTGGACTCTTTGGAGCCGATCCACGAGATGCTTAGGGCAACCGGAAAGAAGGCTATTGCAGTAGTCGAGGCGTGAAAGAATGAAAGCACAGACGAGAGTTTGAGTAGCTTCTTGTGTGAGAAGATGACGAATTGCACTGATCTGTCTGATGTGCATGTAGGCGATCTTGCATGTGTTCCTGACGTGTTCTGACATATTGAGATGACAATCTAAGGTAACACCAAGGTTCCTAACTGATGGAACGAACTCCACATCACAGTCGCCAATCTTAAGAGAAGAAGGGAGGGCATCAGTGGCTGTCCTGCTTGATCTTACTAGCATGCATTCTGTTTTACTGTCATTCAGTTGAAGCTTATTAAAGGTCATCCAGTTCTTAACATCTAGAACACAGTTTTGCATGGATTCAACGGTGGGTTGGATTTGATCGAGGGTAGCTTCTTTGTAAAGCTGGTTGTCGTCGGCAAATGCATGTTGGTTTATGGAATGTGAACCTACAATGTCGAACAGGGGTTGCATGTACATGACAAACAAGACTGGTCCGAGGACGGAGCCTTGGGGGACACCAAAACTGACTGAAGAGGTGGCTGATGTCAAGTTATTTACAGATACTGTTTGCTGTCTATTTGAGATGTAGGAGTGAAACCAGGAAAGGGCCGTGTTAGTGATTCCGTAGGTGTTCTGCAGGCGAGTGAGGAGAATGGAGTGGTCTATCGTGTCAAATGCTGCGGAGAGGTCGAGTAGGGTGAGAAAACATATTTTGCTATTGTCAAGGGAGGTAAGGAGATCATTAGCTATCTTCAGTAGGGCGGTTTCAGTGGAATGGTTTGATCGGTACGCAGATTGAAGTGGGTGTAGCAAGTTGTGAGAGGACAGGTGTTCAAGAAGTTGATTGAGGACGATTCTCTCCACGACCTTCGACAGAAATGACAGGTTTGACACTGGTCTAAAATTCTTGAGATCGTTGGGGTCTAGACTAGGTTTCTTGAGGAGGGGCTTGACTAATGCTGACTTGAAAATATCTGGAAAAGAGCCTGACACTAGTGAGTCGTTGATGACGGACTGAGAGTCTCAATGTTGCTGTTGCTGCCTTACTCTCAGTGTTGCTGTTGCTGCATTACTCTCAATGTTGCTGTTGCTGCCTTACTCTCAGTGTTGCTGTTGCTGCATTACTCTCAATGTTGCTGTTGCTGCCTTACTCTCAATGTTGCTGTTGCTGCCTTACTCTCAGTGTTGCTGTTGCTGCCTTACTCTCAATGTTGCTGTTGCTGCCCTACTCTCAGTGTTGTTGTTGCTGCCTTACTCTCAATGTTGCTGTTGCTGCCTTACTCTCAGTGTTGCTGTTGCTGCATTACTCTCAATGTTGCTGTTGCTGCCTTACTCTCAATGTTGCTGTTGCTGCCTTATTCTCAGTGTTGCTGTTGCTGCCTTACTCTCAATGTTGCTGTTGCTGCCTTACTCTCAGTGTTGCTGTTGCTGCCTTACTCTCAGTGTTGCTGTTGCTGCCTTACTCTCAGTGTTGCTGATGCTGCCTTACTCTCAATGTTGTTGTTGCTGCCTTACTCTCAATGTTGCTGTTGCTGCATTACTCTCAATGTTGCTGTTGCTGCCTTACTCTCAATGTTGCTGTTGCTGCCTTACTCTCAGTGTTGCTGCTGCCTTACTCTCAGTGTTGCTGTTGCTGCATTACTGTCAGTGTTGCTGCTGCCTTACTCTCAGTGTTGTTGTTGCTGCCTTACTCTCAATGTTGCTGTTGCTGCATTACTCTCAGTGTTGCTGCTGCCTTACTCTCAGTGTTGTTGTTGATGCCTTACTCTCGGTGTCGTTGTTGCCGCCTTATTCTCAGTGTTGTTGCAACCTTACTGTCAATGCTGTTGTTGCTGCCTTATTTTCAGTGTTGTTGTTGCTGTCTTATTCTCAGTGTTGTTGTTGCTACCTTACTGTCAATGCTGTTTTTGCTGCTTTATTCTAAGTGTTGTTGTTGCTGCCTTACTCTCAGTGTTGCTGTTGCTGCCTTACTCTCAGTGTTGTTGCTGCCTTACTCTCAGTGTTGCTGTTGCTGCCTTATTCTCAGTGTTGCTGTTGCTGCCTTACTCTCAGTGCTGTTGTTGCTGCCTTACTCTAAGTGTTGTTGTTGCTGCCTTACTCTTAGTGTCGTTGTTGCTGCCTTATTATCCGTGTTGTTGTTGCTACCTTGCTGTCAATGCTGTTGTTGCTGCCTTATTCTCAGTGTTGTTGTTGCTGCCTCATTCTCAGTGTTGTTGTTGCTACCTTACTGTCAATGCTGTTGTTGCTGCTTAATTCTAAGTGTTGTTGTTGCTGCCTTACTCTCAGTGTTGTTGTTGCTGCCTTACTCTCAGTGTTGTTGTTGCTGTCTTATCCTCAGTGTTGTTGTTGCTGCCTTACTCTCAGTGTTGTTGTTGCTGCCTTACTCTCAGTGTTGTTGTTGCTGCCTTACTCTCAGTGTTGTTGTTGCTGTCTTATTCTCAATGTTGCTGTTGCTGCCTTACTCTCAGTGTTGCTGCTGCCTTACTCTCGTTGTCGTTGTTGCTGCCTTATTCTCAATGTTGTTGTTGCTGTCTTATTCTCAATGTTGTTGTTGCTGCATTACTCTCGGTGTTGTTGCTTCCTTACTCTCAGTGTTGTTGTTGCTGCCTTACTCTCAGTGTTGTTTTTGCTGCCTTACTCTTGGTGTTGTTGTTGCTGTCTTATTCTCAATGTTGCTGTTGCTGCCTTACTCTCGTTGTCGTTGTTGCTGCCTTATTCTCAATGTTGTTGTTGCTGTCTTATTCTCAATGTTGTTGTTGCTGCCTTACTCTCAGTGTTGTTGCTTCCTTACTCTCAGTGTTGTTGTTGCTGCCTTACTCTCAGTGTTGTTGTTGCTGTCTTATTCTCATTGCTGTTGTTGCTGCCTTACTCTCAGTGTTGTTGTTGCTACCTTACTGTCAATGCTGTTGTTGCTGCCTTACTCTCAGTGTTGTTGTTGCTGCCTTACTCTCAGTGTTGTTGCTTCCTTACTCTCAATGTTGCTGTTGCTGCCTTACTCTCGTTGTCGTTGTTGCTGCCTTATTCTCAATGTTGTTGTTGCTGTCTTATTCTCAATGTTGTTGTTGCTGCCTTACTCTCAGTGTTGTTGCTTCCTTACTCTCAGTGTTGTTGTTGCTGCCTTACTCTCAGTGTTGTTGTTGCTGTCTTATTCTCATTGCTGTTGTTGCTGCCTTACTCTCAGTGTTGTTGTTGCTACCTTACTGTCAATGCTGTTGTTGCTGCCTTACTCTCAGTGTTGTTGTTGCTGCCTTACTCTCAGTGTTGCTGCTGCCTTACTCTCAGTGTTGTTGTTGCTGCCTTATCCTAAGGTTATTGCTACCTTATCTTGGTGTTGCTGCTGCTGCCTTATCTCAGTGTTATTGCTGTCTTCTGTCAGTGTTGCTGCTGCCTTACTCTCAATGCTGTGGTTGCTGCTTTATCTCATGTTGCTGGTGCCTTATTTCGTTGTTGTTGTTACTTTATACAGTGTTGATTCTACCTTATATCTGTGTTGTTGCTGCCTTATCTCAATGTTGTTGCTTTTTTATTGAAAAGAAGAGTAGAAGACAAGCAACCGACTGTTTCTTTCATGAGCAAGTCTGGCCCTGAAGAGGGCCGTTTGGGGGTTGTACTGCCGCCGATGCGGGCAATCACCGCTACAGGATGGAGAGGCAGCGGGTTGGCAGGGGCGTGCAGCGATGCTCTGTATTTCTTTACGGCAAGCTTTCGAAGCTGAGGCTTCTTCATCAGGCCAAAGTAACAAGGCTGGCTGTGGAAAAGAAATATATACTGTGACAAGGGCCGGTGAAACACGTGCAGGGCGGCGAGGTAGTGAGGAGAGTTCAGTGAAGGAAGCCAAAAGGAGTGCTTTGCACCAACATCACGGGGCTTTTTTATCTCAGTGTTGCTGCTGTCTTATTTCGGTTTTGTTGCTGCTGCTACCAAAGAGGAGGAGGAGGAGGAGGAGGAGGAGGAGGAGGAGGAGGAGGAGGAGGAGGAGGAGGAGGAGGAGGAGGAGGAGGAGGAGGAGGAGGAGGAGGAGCAAAGGGGCCAGCATTCGCAGTAGCAGCGGACAGAATACTGATGTCGCATAACTTGATTGCAGGTGAGTCGCTTCCGGAGGCCGCAGTCTGCAGTGGATCGTAGTTCCCAAGGAGACAGCAGGAGGGGCAGCGTGGCCAGTGGAGCGGAACTGCCCCCCAGTCCACCCAAGCGTCCCCAGAGCAGTCCGGTCAAACGTGCCGGACCTGTGTTGGCCTGGATGACCTCCGGTGGTGACGTTACTGACACCAGTGTCGGCAGGTAAGGCTTGTCCTGGACGTACTCCAGTAGTGACGTCAAGTTATCTAAAGGTAGGACTTTTCATGGGCGTACTCCAGTAGTGACGTCAAGTTATCTAAAGGTAGGACTTTTCATGGACGTACTCCAGTAGTGACGTGACATTATCAAAAGGTAGGGCTTGTCCTGGACGTTCTCCAGTAGTGACGTCAAGTTATCTAAATGTAGGACTTTTCATGGGCGTACTCCAGTAGTGACGTGACATTATCAAAAGGTAGGGCTTGTCCTGGACGTTCTCCAGTAGTGACGTCAAGTTATCTAAAGGTAGGACTTTTCATGGGCGTACTCCAGTAGTGACGTCAAGTTATCTAAAGGTAGGACTTTTCATGGGCGTACTCCAGTAGTGACGTCAAGTTATCTAAAGGTAGGACTTTTCATGGGCGTACTCCAGTAGTGACGTCACATCTAAAGGTAGGGCTTGTCCTGGACGTACTCCAGTAGTGACGTCACATCTAAAGGTAGAGCTTGTCCTGGACGTACTCCAGTAGTGACGTCACATCTAAAGGTAGGGCTTGTCCTGGACGTACTCCAGTAGTGACGTCACATCTAAAGGTAG